>VYXC01013395.1:73865-149474 GCA_013397175.1 Platysteira castanea | reverse complement strand
GGTGGGTCCATCCGGAAGGGTCTACGGGAAGTGGGACAGCTGCTCTCCCCAAGGAAGCCCCGCTGCACTACCTGGGAAGGTTTGCAGCTTGCCATACCATCGCAAGAAACTATAAACCGCGACAAAAGAGCGTCCAAAGGAGGGCTCAGAAGATGCCGTATGAGGAGTGGCTGAGGTCACTTGGTCTGCTCAGCCTGGAGGCAACTGAGGAGAGACCTCATTGCAGTCTAAAACTTCATCATGAGGGGGAGAGAAGAGGCAGGCACTGATGTCTTCTCTGTGTTGACCAGTGACAGGACCCAAAGGAATGTCCTGAAGTTGTGTCAGCAGAGGTTTAGGTTAGATGTTACAAAAAAGTTCTTCTCCCAGAGGGTGGTTGAGCACTGGAACAGGTTCCCCAGGGAAGTAGTCACAGCATCAAGCCTGGCAGAGTTCAAGAAATGTTAGGACAATGCTCCTAGGCACACAGTGTGACTCTTGGGGATGATGCTATGCAGGGCCAGGAGCTGGACTTGATGATCCGAGTGGGTCCCTTCCAGCTTAGCATATCCTGTGATTCTGTGAGATCTAATCCAGTAGGAAGCAAAATCCTGTTGCATGTAAGTGGGGCATGCTTTAATCTAAACTAGCCCTTGGGATTATGTTGCAGAGAAATAAAGATACACAAGTTTAATTATCCTTCCTCCTCCTTACAAATAATTTGAAAACCAATTCATAGAGCATATCACTGCCGTATGGCCCTTGGGATACTTTCCCTGTTCCTCATTTCTATGTCATTATATTCTTTTATAATTACAGCAGGAAGCTGCCACTATAGCTCAACATCAGCTCTCCACAAGAAATGTAAATTTAGGCACATCCAGGGAGGAGAACAAGAAGGATTCAGACAGATATTTAAGTATGTTTACTTTAATAAAAGCATATTTTGGTGCACCCATGTGTATTCCAGTATAGGGTAAGGATTTGTACAGCAAAGATGGAAGGTAGGATTTCATCCCTCTATTTTCAGGTAAGGCTCCTGAAGACTGTGTGATGTAGTCCCACTGGGAGAGGCCTCAAGGAGGACAGGAGCATTTGGGAAAGCAAGGGAGGGACACAGATAACACAATTTCACCGAGCACATGGCTCACTTGGACATAGGCTTTCCTGCTGAAATGGCTCAAGAGGGGAAAGATAAAACTGAAGGAAGATCAAAGAACCAAAAGCCTGCAACATTTCCATAAGAAAACATTGAAACAGTGAGTGTATCTGTGGAATGAGTTTCAAATCCTGGGCTGCTAATGAGGCTAAACCACCTAAAATTTTTACTATCAAAGCAGGTGTTTTTCTCTGAGTTAGGGGACACAGCTGAGGGGGTCTATCACGGGTGCCTGGGTTGATGTCAGCACTGCTATTGGCTGACCAGGTGTCTGCAGTGACACTGAGCCATCACAGTTTGCCTTGAGATGAGCTGCTCCCCAGGCCGTGCACTCCTCACCAGTGACACAATTTAGGTGAATGAAGCCATTTCAAATGCTCAAGGGAAATCCCTCTGTTCTCAAGCTACTGCCCCAAGGACACAGAGCTGCTGTGTTGTATTTGACAGGGCTCTTCTGGTATCTTGGATGAAAACATGATTCTTATCTAAGTCCTTGTTTTTCACTTGTGAGCCGTAGGAAGGGTATTAACAAGACCTATTAATCTGAGTCTTCTTTTTCATGATAGACAGTGATGTGCTGGCAGTATGGACATGCTGAATACTCCAGAAATTAATACTCTGGGCTTCAAGACCCATTTGCTTCCTCAGGTTCAAGCACAAGTTTCCTAGACCACACTTGAGACAAGTGAGATGTAGATGTCACAGACCCAGAAGCTGAACCCTGAAAACATGCCTTCAAAACTTAAACTTTTGGGGGCTGATTCTTTGGGCACTGTGTCTCAGGCTGTGGGAGCTGAACAGATGGGGAAACCAGATGGTCTGGGCTGCCCTACGTGGGATTATTTTGTACAATGGTTGTCCCAGATCTCAGAAACAAAGTGATTCAGAGGTTGTCCTCTTACCTGTGTAGCTGCAGAGGCAGACACACACATGTTCCATGAACCTAGTCAGAACAGGAAATTTGCCTAACACACAAGATGTGAAGTACAATTGTTCCCCTTAGCATTTCTAAAAGAAATAATTTCATGGAAATGTTTTGCCTTTCCTAGATCTCACTCCTTCTGTTAAAAAATTCCATTTCTCTGTAAAAGGTTAAATGACACCCAGTGTAATACCCTGATCAGAGATCAGGAGAGAAAAGAAAATCAAATTTCCACTTGCAAACAGTGGGATGAATAGTGCAGCTATCTAAGTTGTGGCTCAAAAAATGTGGGTCAAAGTTACCTGTGAGAAACATCTATTTTAATTAATAGCACAGGTTACAGGTAATAATGGAACCCAAAACTCGATTTAAAAGTTGTCAAACATTTCAGTATGTTTCTAAATTAACCACCTTGCTTCTAATCTCTTACACCACAATATTTTATTTACGTAGAGGTAGATACTTAAGGTTGTAGAAACAGTGATTTCAACACCACTTCATGTGGTTACAAAACAATATTCATTTTGGGTTTAAAACTAATTAGAAAACTACATTTTTTTCCATAAAATTTAAATTTTTATGGAAAAATTAAAACATCAAAAGACTAGAGCTAATAAAGCAAATATTTTGATTCAAAGTGGAGCTGTGATTGTCTTGTCTTTCTCTTCTATCCATCAGCAAAGTTCTTCATTTCATATAGATGGTGATCATAGCTATTTGTTCTTCCTCTGTCTAGAAGCTTGGGCAAAGGATTTATGCTTCTTGAGTGAGCATTCTTTTGGTTCTTCATACATCACTTCTTTATTAAACACAGATTTCACCAGTCTGGGATACAATCAAGGAAAATGATCCCATAGTTTATGAGGCAGCCTTTGAAATACATCAGATAATATATTTGAAAAATAGGTTCTCCTAAGATAAGGTCAATATTAGTCAAATACTGCTGCTTACACAGACAACTGGACAACAGAAAATATCAAATATTTTTCTGGGCTGGTATAAGTATGCTATCTTGCTTCAATTTACACGTTATCATTGTGAGGGGTAGAAGTTTTGGCATAGGAATTTGAAATGCCTGTTTTTTGAAACCAGCTTTTTGAAATTCACGAATTGAGATGACATCAATGAGCTTCTACTCTCTTGCCAGCAAACAAGGAAATCTGCAAGAGGCCTGAAACTGCGAAATGGCTGAGAAAGACAAACATTTTGTTCAAGTTGTATGTACAAAATGCCAATATGGAACAGGCTTAAAATAAGGGGTTTTAACCACAGCATATCCAGCTGATTGGTGCCCAGTAAAGTTCCTAATCCTACCCATATCACCCCCTTTTTACTGATGCCAAAAGATTTTTGCTTTTTATGTATTTTTCATATACTTGTAGCTTTGTAAACAATTAATATGTGCTTATACAGCTCCTGGTATTTTTCTTACCCTTTCTCTTAGATTTTAGAGTAATAAGCTAACCTTACAACACATTCCTGAAATACTTTTTAGTCTGATTTTGAGGTAGAGGACCTACAAGAAGAACATTTTGCTTTCTAATCAGAATCTGAGAAGACATAACAAGGAGTGGGGCAAAGAAGCCCTGGACCAACTCCAATGGGGCAGTACCTGGGGAAAAATTATATAATCAACTCTTTGTCTAATTGGATGATGTTTGCTAGATATGATAATTTGTTAAACTTATAGAAATTGTAGAAATCCCATACCATGTGTGCCCATAGCCCATAACTATGGATGCACCTGGAAGCTTCCAATAAAGAACTGCTTTTTTATCTTACCATTTTAATGCTGTTGCAACGGATTTTGTCTTTTGATATCAGGCAACGTTATGAAACAAGTTCCCATGGCTTCTCAGGTTTCTCACTGGTTATCTGTACAGAGGTCATCTGAAAGAGCATGGTTTAAGGTTCCTCAGTGCTACATGCAGGTGTGCAGAGAAATTCTGTGACACTGAAAAGCCAGGGCAGACATCTGCGTGACAGCAGCAGGTACAGAGTAAAGCCAAAATGACCCACCATAGCAGAGTCTGGTCAGGATAAGGGTGCTACTACTATCAGCAAAAACAGAGACAAATAATAACTTTTCTGAAGCACATAATATATGCTGGTAAAAAACAGAATATATTTACCAAGACTTGCAAGGTCCCTGTGAATTTTTTTTGCTATGTATTGAAGTAAATAAAGTTCAGGCACTGATAGCACTGTCACTATATCTGAAAATAATTATTTTCTGCTCAACAATGCTCATGATTAGATGGGATGTCACAAAGGGAAGTTTTGAAATTTTGAGTGCTATTTAAGGTTATGTAGAAAAATGCTAAGTATTCACAATCATTTTCTTTTGCTTTCAGTGCTTTCCTCAGTTTAACTTTGTAGTTTCACATAAAAGACATGTTCTCGAGTAGAGCTACAGGAATAATGGTGAATTTTGCTGTTTATAACTCCAGTGATGTAAAATTTTACACTCACAGCAGTATGAAAAGTGAAATGTTCTTTTTCACTTTCTCCTTTTTTTTTTTTTTTTTAAATTGGATATTGGTGGTGTACAAGTGGAATGCATCACATGGTGGCCAGACTCTCATATTGACTCCAGAATGAGTTTCCTAGTGCCGCTGTGAGAGCTAGAGCACTCCTGGTGGTGGATCAAGGTCCAATCCAATAGACCAGTACTTACACTCTTAAGTAGAGGATAGATCTCATTCCTACTGCCTGTCCTGTTGGAGTGGGCAGGCAGGAACCTAAACTTCCTTGCTCTCCTTGTTTCGTGAGAATGCGGTATAATATGGTCATTTGGAGTATCCAGTGATGAAGGCAGTCAAATACAAACTAAAACTGCAAATACTCCCAAAGAACATAACTACTGTCAAGCACAGTCCTAGAGTTCAAAGTACATTTTAAGAACCTTTTTAATCTCTCCAAATACCAGCCTACCATATGTCAGAAAAGTTATTTTAAAAGGCTTCTCTGCCTTTGATAAAAAATTGACCAATGACAATAGATATGGAAAAAGAAGTGGTGGGTCAGTCAGGAATTTAAGACCACTACTGTGAGAGTGATATAAAAGAACAGCTGAACAGTTTAGCTGGGACACTACAAGTAATATTTTAATTGCACAAAAACTTGAAAAGTAACAAGGGGCAGGGGGGAAAAGGTAAATCCCACAGTGGCAAATATCAGCTGAGACATCGTGAAAATAAACAATTACCTGTGCTATGTAGGAAAGGAAAATCACAGACTTGAAGTCTTCTAACTGGAAAAAATAAAATCTTTCAGCTGGAAGACACTGAGAGAAACAATTGTGAGAAAATAATCAGGCAAGATTAAAAATCTAATTATGACAAATCATGACCACTTTTATAAGGTTCCTAAGGTGGGAGAGGGCAGAGCATTTAACAAGCATGCGTATTCAAATCCAGTATTAAGTTTGAAAAGATATCTGGAGTTCATGGGCAGGAAGGCATCCAAGTGAACAGAAGGGATTTCTACTACCACTGGGAAATATTTAACCCAAGTATCATTAGCTCAAGTTTATTTTTTCATCTGCTCTCTCTGCACAAAGTATCTGACAGTGCTTGCAGGAAATCATGCTCTGCCCAGACTTGAGTTGCCAGAGGAGTGCCTCTGGATGGGAGTGCACCACAGGACAGCTTCGAGCCTTCTCAACCTCTCCAGGCTAAGAAAGCAGCCCTTGGCATAAAGTGCATTCCATTCTCAAAGCTTTACAGAAAAATATAATTATAAATGAAATTGTACTAATAGCACCTCATCAGACAGTTCTAATCAGCTATATAAAATTAAAAGCAACCATTTATTCACTATTTAAAAATGATGAGGCCAAGACTCCAACACAAAGAAAAGCTGATAGTCAAGTTGTAAATCTTGGAAAATACAATTATGTTATCAATACAACAATAAAAATTCTGTAACTATTAAATCATAAGCAATTCTGCTATAATTACAAATATTAGGAACAGTAAGAAACTGCATTAAGTGAAGAACTAAGAGAACAGGTATTACAACCCCTGCTGTTTCTACAAACATTTTTATTAGCTCAAGAAGCAATGGAATGAGGCCAAAGGGAATGAGTTTCTAGAAGCTATTTACCCACTATAAACTAGCAAAGGAACAGGGAATTCTAGCTACATTGCAAGCTGTTAAAGTGTTTTTTTCTCTTTCTTCCCCAAATGGCTGTTCAGTATGAAAAATGAATCTGTGTCAGTAGATGCTTTTCACAACCCACCCTGATCAGCAGCCTTCATTGTTTTATTGAGACAAACAGGCAATAAGTAACTAAAATATTTCATGTACATGGAGTTAAAAATGCAGAAACAATGTTTTGCCATGTGGCAACAGAAAACAAAGACCAAATCTGGATCCACCCTGAAACCACTTAGCAATGAGCAGTACATTCTGAACTATTCCTTGATTCAAGTCCCCTCAGGTGGAGTTGTGGAAAATGATTTACAGACTAAAAAAACTTTTGAGCTGATTTAGCCAGTGCGTATTTTTACAATAAACACTAATTACTCCTACAATTGTCTAGTATAAACACTATTTCTTGGTTGTATATGATAAACAGGGAATGGTGATCACCTTTTTTAATGTTCTGCTTTCCTCTCATAAAGAAGGAAGCATAAAAGCTTATTCTGTTCATTTAAACCTTATTAAATAAACATCCTACAAACAAATTTAAAGCGTTTTTTTGTTGTTGAAAAAAAACAACTTTCCCAAAACTAAAACATTTTACAATACAGCATCAAGTGCTACAAATTTTTTAAATCAAAATAATGTGAAATGCAGTTTGTTCCAAGTTTTTTCTCATTTTTCTTGATATTTTCTAATTTTAAAAAAGTCATGCACTGCCCATGATATTTTTTTCCTCATAATAAAAACTTTAATAACTCATATCTTATACCATTTCTGAATTAAAATTTGACAGAATGTCTTTCTATGACATTTAAACAGTTCAGTCTTTCAGTGATAACCAGTAACTGTCTCCATCCTAAGTCTCTATAACTCTCAGAGCTCTGGGCTTAGTGATGTCTCGACAGATTTCCAAATCCTTATTGTCCAAGATAGATAGGACCCATTATACTGCTGAATTTCCACTTTTTCCTTAATTTATTCTGTTCCTTTAACAAGGATTAAAAACATTGAATGCTTTACTTAAACCCTTGCTTTGAGGCTGGCAGAGGAACTATGAACCTGGGTTCCCAGCTTCCAGCACAATGCTGTATCTCACTTACATGTGCTGAGCAGTCTTTCCCCACGTTGCTGCTGATGGGAAGTTGATGTGGATTCAGGTTTCCTGAGGGGCCAGTGAGCCACAATCTTCTGCTGCTGCACACTGTGGCTTTAACACCAGGACACTGACCAAATACACACCCTTCTACCCTTGCTCCCATTTTTGCAGCTCAAGTCTTCTTGACCACCATTAGTTAACACTTTAATATTTTTATTTTTTCTTTGTCACCAGCCACCCTACCTTTTGAATTTCGTTATTCCTTTTGGCTATTTTCGAATGCTTTTTTTCTTCTCTCTACATAATCGGTTTAAAATTTCATGACAGAGTAAATGGTGGGAGGATTTGCTTCAGAAAAAGAAAAATCAGCAAGTTTTATAGTCTCTTTAACTCTAATTTTTCCCCTCAAATGAACAGAAAAAATCAATTCTTAGCTAGCAGTATACAACAATTTTTGTTTCTGTACTGATTCAGGCTCTCCACAGACAAAGGAAAAACAATAACCTGCTAAGCTCCCCACTGTAATCATCGGCTCCAGAAGCACTGAACCTTCCCAGCTGGGCTAAATGGAGAATCTCCATTAGTTGTCACTGGGGAGGTACATGTTCTCCTTGCAGGACAGCAAATTCAAATGTAAGAAATGTACAAAAACATGAGAAGGACTGAAACTGCATGCAGAGAAAGGTACTAAGTCTGCTTTCCAGCTTCCTTATTTCCCATCTTCCCATTAGGAACTTTCATTAAGGAGTATATGTTCTGGATGGGGAAAAAAATCCTTTTCACCTTGTGGGAAGATTGCAGAAGAATCTATGTCAGTTTGCTGTCAACACCTTACCAGAGCCCTTCTTCCACTAGCTAGTGTCCCCACAGACCAAAGATTTCCAGTCCCCTACTAACCACAGTAGAGAATGGCCATGAACATTTGTGTCTCCATGTAAGTTCACTGTTCACCGTGTCATATAAGTTCACTAATGTGAGGCAGACAGAAATACATAAAAATGTGTATCTTGCATAGGAAGAGCATCTTTTCATCCATTTAAAAAACACTGTTGTACTGGAATAAAGGTTTTCCCTTATTAGAAGCTTTTACTTAAGAAGATTTGCTGTGTCATAACCACTGAAGTAATACCAGTGTACTATAGACAACCAGAACTACTCCTGCCCAGCTGAATCAGTGTGAAAATTATAATAGCTAATTCTCAGAGGGAAAGAAGTGTCAGGTCACCAAGCGTGTTATCCTGAGATCTCTAATGGCAGATTCACATCCTGTGCAGGTGGGCACAGCCCCTTGCACATCTCCCCACCACATCTCACCCCTACTGCCCCTTCCTCTCTGGGTCCTGACTCTGAGCTCTGCCCTCACCCTGCTGAGCTCGCCCTGCCCCAGCGTTTCCCTTTGCCCACGCCTCATGCCACTGTGCACTATCCAGCCTGTCCTTCCCTGACATGAGTTTCCTCCCTGCTTCCATTTCCATTCCCCATAGCCTCAGATTTCTTCTCTGAGTCCTCACCCATCCTCTTCCCCACATGTGAACATGGGGTTTGTATTTTTGGCACATCAGTGGCTGTACTCCATTTTTTTCACCACATATCTGTTCATCATGGGTTGTAAGTACAGAACCAGAGCACATTATTCAACAAAGCATACTAGCTCTGGCTGCTTTCCAGCATATAAAAATACTAATTTCCAGTAAATTATATACGCTGTTAGGAAAGTTACAACACCCTGTTGGGAATCCAACATGGCTTCCCTCTATATCACTTTTTTCCCTGCCTGCAATAAATTGCATTATGTGAAAAAATATAGAGCTCTCCAGTATTTTGATATAAATCTACCTGAAGGAAGTTAACACACATCTGACAACATGTATAACAGCTGCATATAGCTACAGAACTACTTCCATTTTGGGGTAAAAAGAGTAAAGTTAAAGAGATTAAAACAGTGGTCACTTGCTCCTTAGAAATAAGAATGAGAAATTAAAATTACAAGAGTAAAGAAACAGATCACTGCTTTAATTATATGCTTCCAGATTTATTTGTTCTTACTTATTCTGTAAACAGTATTTTCTACAAGAAAAGGGATACTCTGACAGATGCAAATGTTTGTGGGAGGGCCTCCAGAAGTGAGTTGGGTGAAGTGAGTCGGGTTTTGTCGATTTTAGTACATGCAGTTTCAGCCTTCGTGTTTTGCTGACCTTTATTTTCACCAACTACTGCTAGGGATGTGCAAACTTGCTTTACCTTTACTTCAGTTCCATACACCAAATACATGAAGAGCGACAAACACTGTCAGAAATGTAAGCCTTCCAGAACAATTTCAGGTGTAGGCATTAGCTAACATGAGTGCACTGCTAATAGAATTCACTGCTTCTGTCTAGATATAGTTTACATGTTTTCTGGTTTGTGTTTGATGGGGAATAAAGATACAAAATTTGCTAGCAACAGCACCTGTTATTTAGAGTAGTGTCTCTCTGGAAGGTGCTGGCAACTCTACTCTCAGCATTTTCTGACACAGGTATCCCTTTGAAGGACTCTGGAGTACACTCTACAGTTATGCACACCATATTTTCATTCTCTTAACTATCCTCTCATGTCAGAATTTTACATAGCTTTGTAGCAAACTTTACAATGGCGGTTTAGCCTAATTTGCTGAACCTCATTGTCTTTAAATTCCTCTTAGATGCAGAAATCCATCACAGTGTCCAGGTCTCTTCTCTCCCCAATGACAGTACAAACCAACCTTGCATTATTAAAGGTACAGTCATACCTGCTTAACCCACAGCATCTATGTCCAGTGATTAAAACTCCTTGGGGAAAAAGCCAGAGAAAGGAGTTGTTCTCAGCTGCAGGATGCCAAGCTGAAAGTGTTGATGAAGAAGATACAACCAGCAATTCTCAGTTCCTGCTTCCTTCAACATGAGAAAATGTTCTATAAGATCCACAGGCATGGTTTTCCACTCTTGTCTTGAGGAGCCATTGAAATTCCTTTCACCTCATGGGGAAAATGTGTATCTGTAGCTAGTCTTTAATGCTCTGTGATTAAAGTGTTTGTTCAGCCTCACTCTCTCTCTTTCCTCTGCTTATGTCTTAGAAGCTGTTCTCAGCCCGAGTCAGGAGCTCCCAATGCACCATGTGCATGAAGTATTCTCTCTTGCCCATATGTACACATATAAACTCCCACAACTAGCCAGGGGGCCTGCTCCCTGAATGGGACTGTCCTGGTTTCCATCACAGCGTCTGCACAGTAGTGCATTTTGTCACATAGATATACCCTCAGTGCTGGTGAATGATTAATGTGATAAAAAGAAGATCCCTGTGGGAATTATTTCCTTGAAAATATGAAATCATTCAATAATGCTTTGTCAAGGCTCTGTCACAAACACTTACCATCTCTCTCCTCATAATGTCAGTGGTAAAAGCAAGCCAAAACCATTCTGACAATATTTCTCTGTTCAGAAATAGCAGTTCAAGCCTGACCAATCATCTCATATGCACTGGTCAGCTGCAGGTGAAGACGTAGGTACTGGTCTGGCAGTGCGTGGTACCATCCCCTGCCTTGCTAATGGGCTTCCTACCACTGCTCCTGCTTGCTGGGCGGCCTCTGAGGCTGGCAGGTACCACGCCCATCCCAGAGCTGTGAAGGTGCCCCTGGGGGGATGGGCCTTGGGAGTGGAAGCATGGTCGGGTTACACGGGGTTTCCAAGCTCCCTGATGCTGTTGTGTCTAAATCCTGTTCCTCATTGGTCTTTTCAAATGTAACTCCGCCCCGTGAATCCTGTACTTAAGGGGGAGTTCACATGATTTGGGGAGTTGTGGTAGTCAGTCTGTACTAGGCCCAGCCATGAGGCTGTGGGAAAATAAAGAGCATTTATGAACATCTATCAAGATTATTGTTCCTGATTCTTTCTACAGGCCAAAGCTGTCTGCCAGGGAAGGTTGCAGGAACCCCGCTGCAACAAGAGCCAGTCTGAGAAGTGCAGGCCTGACAGGTGCTCTTCAGGTACCTCAGAGCCAAGTGGTGCCAAGCTCCAGAGCAACCCACCCGGCATCAGGACTCCCAGGTACTTCCAGACACAGGTTCTTCCCCGTCCAGAGAAGGAAGAAGGTGGGATTTCCCACCTCTCATTCAGCCAGCCTTGCAGTCTGGGCTTTCACTGGAAATTTTCTTGTGCCTCCTAGGGGCAGGTTCTGGCTAGGAGTAACCCCAACAGACTGAAGACCTGGTAGAAAGAGGAGATGCTGTATGTTCCTGAATTGTGTTATTCCCTTTTCTGAAAAACAGCAATTACTATGTTTTGAAATGAGACAGTATCTCGACTGCTTGAATATTCTTGCAGAAGAGAAGCTTGTTTCCCACCATTCTCTGTAAAAAGAGAGTATAATGGCAAACTGAGGTCTCACGGGTATGATGGGTTGACTGAAATGTGTTTCAACAAAATTATTTTCAAGGGAAATACCTTTTCCTTTTCTTTCTAAATAAAACTAGTGTTTTCTCTTGCAAAGTCAAACATAGAAAACACTTCTAGTTTTGCCTCTGGCTTATCAGGTTTCCTGGATAATGTGTTTCATCTGGTTTTCCCCTTCCTGAGCTGGGCATCTTCTTCCGTATCTTCCATGCTTTTGACCAAAAGTTTTAGTACCTGTGGGGCCTGGCAGGTGCTCTCCCTGCAGGGAAATCTGGCACTGCTGGCACTTATTCACAAGCCTCATGACATCAACATTCATACTCTGACCCTACTATGCTGCATAATCACTTCTGATATCTTGGTTGCTGCCATGGCACATGGAGCTCTTGGCCCTATGAGTCTCATGCAATCACACAAACCCCTGTCCACGGGGGTTCACTTGGGTTCATTATTACCACCAGCCCCCTTCACTTTACCAGCTTCTCATCAGTGAGGTTGATGCCAGATACAAAATGTCAGACTCATTGTGGGTTGCTCTGCACTTACCAATGAATAAAAAGAGGAAGGTTATCCTGACAGTCCAATGCTCCAGCCAGGCTGGACACTGCCATGCACCCTGCCTGGCCCATGGCTAGAGATAGCAGGTAAGGAAGGCTACAAATGAGGCCATCTGTGTCTACCTTGGCAAGATTGCCTGGTGCGCAAACACTTTGGTTATTCAAATGTCTGGTTTGGGCTCCCCTAAAACACTTAAATCTTTACCCCCTTTACCAAATCGTATTTCTTTTCCACTGCAAGCAACCTCCTACATTTTGTCCTCCAGCCTTATAGCCAACTTACCTTTCTAACCACCTCCAAATGCAAGATTGTCACCTTATGTCATAAACATTAATTATTCAGGCAAAACAAATAAAACCTTCAGGGATTTGGGGCTTCTTTCCTTTTTTTCTTCCATCTGGCCAAAGTGATATAATAGGCTGTTTCTGTGCACTCCCTAACTGAAACATGTAAGAAACCAGTCTTCCTCCTGAGATGAAGTCAAAACATGCAGAGTCTACAGTGACGCATTATCTTCAAAGAAGCCACCCATGTTTTCCAGGGTAAGCTTTTTACTGTTACAGAACACTGACAGAAAGCTGACAAGGAATGGTACTAAAACCTTCAATGTCCACTCAGAATAAAAGTATTTTTAAAGGAATTTTCTTCAGAGTGCCCTGGCACTGATGACTCAGAGAAATATCGTTAAAAAAACAGCTGAAACAGTTGTTGTTACAGTAAACATGAATTAAGTTTAATAGCCTTCTGCCCTCCACTTCAGGCCTCAAGTGCTCTCAAAAGGTCAATAAAACATCCTCTTTATTATAGTCTGTCAAATAATGCAGACAATGCAGGTGAAAGGTTGTCAAAGAAGTAAAGAGAAATGTTGTGCTAAGCAAATACACAGGAACAAACCAAAGGCACGTGATCATATGTGCTCCTGAGAGGCTTTGCTTCCCAAGTACTGGGCAAAGCTGCCATGGTTCCTCCCGCCCTGGTGATGGAGTTATCCTCTCAGACTGTTTCTCACAGCTACAAACCACCCAGCTGGGCTCCACATCACAGGCCAGGGGCAGCACCACCTAGGCAGTGCCTGTGGCTGCCATGTTGGTACTTAAAGGAATACTTGAGCTGCCCATCTGTAGATGGGGCAGTATTATGGGATAGCTCTGGCTGGAAGGGGCTGGAAAGAGACCTCTAGTCCAACCTCTTGCTCAAAATCAAGGTCCCTCTGCAGGAGCTCCCTGCCTTTGAGGGAGTAAACAACTCTCCCCAGTTTTGTCTTCTCAAAATTTGCATAGTATCCCTTCCAGTCCTGCATCCAAGTCATTTATGAAGAGCACATGACCTAATCCATTAAAATGATAAGTTCTTAGGTTTATATGTATAAGGTGTTCTTTCTCTTTGCATATGAATAAGATTTTGACTTTAACCCCACTGTTTGTCCTTCTCTTACTGTGCAAAACTTTGAAGAACATCTCTTCATATTCAGAATAACCTCTCTGTAGGTTCTAGATAACAGCTACTAGGTTTCTCATAATGCATCCCTTCCCCAGGCTGAGCAAACCTTGAACTTGCAGCCTCTCCTCACAGGCCAAATATTCCAGCCCCCAGCCATCCTGGGTGCCCATTGTTGAGGTCCCAGGTTTGTTTGTGCCTGCCTGGTATTGAAGGGCCCCACACTGGCCTCAGTAACTAAGATGTGGTCTGAAGAGTGCTGAGCAGAGGTGTAGTACACTCTTCCCTGGGTGCAGTACCTGTGCTCCCGTTCGTGTAGCCCAGGGTGCTGTTGATCCTTGATACTGACAGGGTCATGGGGACTCGTGCAGCTCCTCCCTGCCACATCCTCCAAGACTGTGTCTGCAGAGCTGGCCTTGCACAGTCAATCCACAGTGTGTAGCACTGTGGTGGGGGTGGGAGGCCCTGTTTTCAGAGTGTCCCCACCCTTCTCAGTCGTGACTGGAAGGAGCTATGCAATGATACCAGATAGGGTTCCCAGCAGCCTTGCCCAGGTTGGAGATGTGAGACGAATTTATGGAGCTCTTGCTGAAACTGACAGATGAAGTCTCAGTCTCCACTTCTGAGGGGCTCTCAGTGTCACCAGTCCTCATGTTCCTGCAGGTTTTATGAAAGCAGTACAAAGTTTTGCTGCATCTGCCTCAGGAATGCTTTCTACAGAAGTTCCAGTCGTGACTGGAACCACATTGAACCTAAACCACATGAACAATAGGAGAGGAGTCATAATAAATTTAGAGGGAGCAAGAATGGATAGAAACCACTGCAAGAGTCTCTGACTGCCTTCTGGAATGATTATGTGAAGAACATGCTGGTGTGGTTGAATGGCAGGAGGGTCACACCTGACATATACACGGTTGGTGGGCAAGCACTGTTTGCTTGCAGAGAACAAATTTCACAAGTGGTCATCAATGAGTGCTTGTCGAGGTGTGGTTATGACTTTATCACACCTCAGTGCTATGTCCCTATGCTTTGGTTAAGAGATGATGGGAGAAGGAAGGGAAAGAAGTGACAGCACTGCTGAGACAGCAGGTTCCAAGCTTGTTTCTGGGAGGAGGTTTTGTCCTGTCAGCTCTCGGCAAATTGCTCTCTCCAAGATGCTCCACACAGAGTCTTTCTGAATCCCTCAGCTGAGCTTTCCTCCATCCAAACACTGCTAAACTTGTCAGTACATTGCTTGTAAGAAGCTGGGTAGATCTAATAAAACTACAAGCAAAGTAACTGATTAGATCCATCCACTTAGGCCTCACAGCTTTGGGAATTATTAAGTTTGTTGTGTGAGCTAGTATTTGATATTATCATTTCACAGAGACTTGTACTTTTGTTTCAATTTGATAAACCAGAAACTACCTACTGGAAAATTATACCAAGAAGTTTTTCATCAGTCTGATTCTAGAAGAATTTTATTAGGAAGCAGCAGAAAAAGAGAGGTCCTATAAAGCAGAGAATGTCATAAAATCATGAATTTAAATGGTTTGGAAGGAATTAATAGACTTTGCCAACCCAAGCAGTGGTAGAATGATAAATGAGCAAAAAAAAATCAAATAGTCAGCAGCTTTCAGAAAAAAAATATAACAATATAATGATTTAAACTGTACATAGAGTAGTAAGTGTGCACTTGAAGTCACTGGGGAAATTCTGCCTCTGCTTTATGACAGTATAGTATTTTCAAACATCCCCTTTCTTGTGAAAAGGCATTTTTCTGAATTATTGCATGAGTGACTCCCAGGGTATGAGTAGAAGCCTCTATGATTCAGCAGAAATGTTCAGGCAGTATAAGAGTAAATGCAACAGAAAGTTGACTTTCCTCCAGCAGGGCTGCTTTAATTTCACCATAAACTGGAATTTTGTTTAAGTAGAAACTCCCTCCTTCTGCCTCTTTCACTAATACTGTTGTCTGAGAAGGTGGGTTATCTGAGGACTTAGTCTCAAGGAATGATACTTTTGGAGCTTTGGATTATCTAAGCATGTTTTTTATGCCTGGAAACACAAGCATTACTTGAAGGAAAATTAGTTCCTCTGTATAGTGCTAGAGTAGCTATACTGCATTGTCAGCTGGAGTGAGCTGTATGCTGATTTACACCTGCTGAGTCCTTCATTTGCCAAAATACTCATAGAATCATACCCAGAAGCCCTACAGACTTTTTCAAATCTGATATTAAACCAATTTTCAAATAGTTACTCTTCCTGCCACAGTTCTCTCTGGGTGTCACCAACACCGTTCCCTTTACATAAGAAAGAGATCATCCACAGGGGATATTTTTCCCAGGAGCCCAGGCCTTTTCTCTGCTCAACTATGTTTACCATGCATATGTTGCAAATGCTTTTCACTATTTTCTCTTTCTGTAACAGTACTGGACTCTGGCAAATAAAATCTATTGAAAAGTAATCAAAGTTCATACAAGGGATGAAATGTGGAATCAAACTAAAGAACAAAGGTTGTACTTACTTAATTGCATTAGCAAGCAGTAGGACAGAAAAAATTGGTTTCTAAATTAGCCAGAACAGGAAAAGCTCCTGGATTTCTACCTGGAAAACCCTTTGAAATTTACCATTTTATTAAGGTATTCTGTGTACATTGGAAAACCAGATGAGGTTGCGTAGCCAGAGCTAAGATTGTCCTTCAAACTATTCTGTCAACAATTTGCAAATCAGAGCTGCACAAATTCCTTTCTCGACTGGTCCCCTCTCCCTTTGCAGTGGACATTTCAAGCCACATGCCCATATAAAACTAGGCAAAGCTAGTTATATAGGGATGTATATTAGGATGATCATGAATTGAGACACAAGCATCTACCAGACATTCCTCTTAGTATTTTTCTACAGAAGAGAACAAAGACAGTTGCTATAATTTAAATGACTTGAAGCTAGTATGATGCTGATGATTTTTCAGACTCCAAAGAAAGTTAAACTGAATTGGGTGATACCCATAACTTGAGGGACACCATAACACAATTCCAAGAAATCCCTCATATAAAGATTTCTTCAGCACAGTCAACACTAGCAGAAACTGTCAGGCATGATTTCAACAGAAAATACTTCATTTTACCCTAATCCAATGAAAAAAAATGGACCTGAGGAGTTATATTAGAGACTGAAAAAACAATAAAACACTTAATTTGTTAGACTGGAAAAAAATATCCAGGATCATTCACTTGCCTGAAAAAAAAATAGCATATTTATACCAGAAGGCTAATTTCAAAGCCAGTTTTCTCTAGAGTTTTTAAAAAATATATCCCACACAATCAAAAGTTCACAGCCATGGACCCAGCCAAACTGGAAATGCTATTAGTCAGTATGCTTGTCTTTCTCCCCACAGAACTCAACTGTCCTACACAAACAATTGACCTATTTGACTTTTTCCAAATATGTTATCAAGATTGCCAAAGAGTGGAATGTTTTCACAAGTAGAAAGAAAATCCAGTTACACTGACCAAAAAAAATCCCCCAGAAAACTGGATGGATGTATAACTATCCCACAGTGAGACAAAGCCAACAAAAAGTGTGTAAGATTACGGACAAATCTACTCAACAAAAACCTTCTTTGTGTTTCCAAAATATCCATTTGTCTGCTCTGAAACATCTGGTGTTGCTCTTTATTGGAGACAGAATGCCAGCCTTGATGGTCTATGTTCTCATCTGTACCTCAACTCTTACATGCATTCAAATATTTCATGACTTTTTTTCCTATAGGGACATTAAAACTTTAGAGCAATTCTTACTGACAAATATTTCTGACAAGCTACTTGGCAGTACAGGATGAAAAATGAGAAGTGTTTCCCCGTATTGTCAGGATGCCTTCATGTGATGCATTGAATGAATAGACACATTATACTTGTTTTAATATTATGTTGAAAAAAATTAAGCTTATTAATAAAACTTAATTTATTATTCCAGTAGCAAACTACAGTAACTCAACTGGCTACTGCATTCATCTAAATTAATTCTGCAAATTGAAATATATAAAAATTCTATTAAATGGAAAATCCTTTTGTTACTCCTTACTAGGTGACTGCAGCTGCAGAAAGAACACCTCACTATATCTCAGTCTGGAATCTCAGCAGACAATCCATTGCCTATACCACTGGGAATAAAACAGTACACCTGGATTAATGTCATCAGGTACTGGAGCTGTCTCCAGTATGTAAAGTCTCCTAAGTAAACGGAGCATAAATTCTCATAACGAAAGAGAAGCCAAATACATCTTTCACAAGAAAAGGTTCATATTTTGACCTTGGTGCTGACAGAAAGTATTTCAGTAATAAGGAGCTATGTTTTTCTCTGTGTGCTATAATCATGACTCACAGTCACTCTGGTTCTGGCTAAGGCACTGTCTTTGGACCAAAAAAACCTTTAGCAATTAATTTCATGCAAAATGGGACCAATTTAAGAGACTATAGTAGGAGCCCTTCCTCTTAAGAATGGTGAATCTGGGTTGGACTTTCCTCTGGCAAAGAGGAAATGATCATGTGTTATATTCTGAATCATACAGGGAAGTTTAAAGAAAGTGGATTTCTATGGACAAACTGGGAAGGTCCTTTCATAGATTACTTAATAGAAGTAAAAAAGTTCAAATTGAGAGAAATTAAAACACAGGTCTAGTCTGAAACCTGGGCTGTATGAATTAATCATCAAACAGAGCCTATAAAGAGTTCATCAGCAGATTTAGTAAATGGTCTTTCCAGTGTAAAATAACCCAGTTTTTCCAAGGTTGGCTTATAAATTAGCTATTACTAAGCAGGAAAGAAATCCTAAAATTATTGTTTTCTGAAATCTACACCCATTAACCTCATGCTCAGTGACTGGTAAATAGAAGAGTAAGAATGATAAAGAAATACATAGAGAATGAAACTGAAAGCATCATTGTTACTGCAGTGTGACCATATCTTAAATGTTGCATGAAGTTCTTGGGAAACCTCTCCTAAAAACTTAATAGTGAAATGAGAAAAGGACAGAGAAAGACAACAAAGACTATCAGATTTGTGTAATACATTCTACATTATATGAAAGTGTAAATAAGAGGGCTTTATGGCTTTAAAAAGTCAGTGAAGAGGATATGATGTTGCTTATAGAATTAGGAATTCTAGGGAGAAGGGCATTTATTGTTCCTCAGAGTAGATGGAAGAAATGGAAATCAGACTTTGCAAAATCATCAGGTAGCACATTTAAAATAAGAACTATATTTTTCATATGAATCTATTTAAATTGGAAGCACATTGCCACTGAGTTCTCATAGAATTTCACAAAGAGTCGTAGGACAAATGATTTGAAAGACATAAAACAAATTTACAAAAATTAAGGCCAGTAGTAGCTTTTGAAAATAGTGTTCTAAATGCTATCTCAAGCTCAAGCTGGTCTTTAACTGCTGATTGCCATAAATACATCTTTTAAAACATGTAAAGGTCACCTTATTATTATTGGAGTGCTCTTATCTGATAATGTGCTCTGAAAGTGTGCATTTTATTGATCTTACCATTCCAAAGGTACATATTAATCACTGAGTCATGACAACACTGAGTTAGGTCTGAGCATACCCAGGTAACTGAAGAACTTTAATGTGAAAAATAGAGACAATTCCTCAAGAAAACAGTATCTTATTTACTAAGTCCTTCATATATTCATTTGAAGTGTCGTAGTCATATATTAGTTATCACGGTTCCTTTTAATAGTGAGACTGAGGGAGCAGATTTTAGTTCAAAAGAAATCTCCAAACTCTCCATGAGAAAAAAAAAAACAAAACCAAAAATGAACAAAAACCCCAAACAGTTTACCCAAAAAAGCACACAGGAAAAGGTCACAGTCTTACATATTTCTGTTGAACGAACTTACCATATACATAGTTTCACTTTTTTTCTGCAAAGGTCATAGTTTCTTTACCAAAATGTTAAGTACAGTGACAGCCATTAATGCCAACTTAATAAGGGTTTTCTTTCCTCCACTTCCCACTGATGCCACCTCCGTAATGAACTTACAAAAGCTGATTCCTCATGAAAAATTTTAAGCTTCTCTATTTCTGGATTTTTCTCTCTTTACTTGAAGGAAAACCATTCTCTAAAATCTTTCCACAGAAAAAAAAAAATAAAGCATCTCACTAATCAAAGTTCATACACTACCTGTGCAGTTGAAGCTGATATTTATTTTTACAAAACAGAAGGACTAATTCTCCAGGCACATGATACAGCATCCTGAAATACAATTTAAACACATGCTTATCTAGAAAATCAAAAACTTACTGGAAGAAAGTTTCATGTACTTTATTAAATAAAAGAAAATAAAAGAATCTCAGAATCACAGCAACTCTTTGCTCAAGTAGCTACAGCAAGAGCTGGTTGCCCAGTACCTCATGAAGATTTTGAATATCTCCAAGGATGAAGACCCTACTGCCTTTCTGGGCAACATGCGCCAGTTCTTGATCACCCTCAGCAAAGCAAGTTTTGCCTTATGTTTAACCATTCTCCTTTGTTTCCATTTGTGACCACTGCCTCTTGTCCTGTCACTGGACACCCCTGAGAAGAGAATCTCTTTGTCTTCTGTACTCTCTTCCATCAGGTCTCTACACATATGGTGCAGGCACCCCTGAGCCTTCCCTTTCCTGCTGAACCCTCCCTGCTCTGTCACCCTCTCTTTGTACATCAGGTACAAAGGCAATACTTGACAATACTTGTGCCCCTTTGCTGAACTTGTTGCAGTGTGTCCATGTCTTCCTGGTAGTGAGGAGCCCAGAACTGGAGCTAGGACTCCAGGTTTCTTTCTCTAGTACTGAGTAATGGGAACAATCACCTTCTTTGACTTCTAGTGATGCTTTTCCTGATGCAGCCTAGGAGGCTGTTGGCTTTCTTTGCTTCAAAGCACATTCCTTGCTCGTGTTCAACTTGGTGTCCCCCACACTCCCAGGCATCTTCTTCAAAGCTGCTTTTCAGCTTTCTGGCCCCAGACTGATGTAGCGACTGTATTTTCACTGAATCACAAGATAAAGTTGTCCAGAAAATGGAATTTCAAAAGAATGTGGAAAAAGTTAAGGGGAAATAGTAGAGAAGAAAGAAGACAGGGAAGAAGGAAGGATAAAGTCAACACAATCTTGTTTGATTCTCCTTCTGAAATGCAAAATACAAATTATTCTTCTTCCTGGATGTTCACCCTTTGTGATCTAAATGTGCATCTCATACTGTTAATTTCTCACCAGCTTCTGCTTTATTCATCTATTTGTGGATGTTTCGTGTTCTGAAATCACACTATTTCCTAATCTACTACATTTTCCTGCTATTTTTATTTTCCCTCCCAAGTTGCAGATTGAGTTCTGTGATTTCTGTGATCACATCTAATAGTTTTCCTTCGTCTGTTTTTTTCACTCTCGTTAATTCTAAACTGTTGTAGCACTGGCCTGTGCCTCTCTGTCCCTTTATGTGGTGCTCTGGCAATGGACATTCCATCTCCAATCCAGATTAGTTGCTAAAATGCTTTTTCTTCTTTCCTTAAATGAGCTAATACTGGCTTTTGCCAGGAAAAGGTTATGTTGAAAAAATATTATATATTATGTTTTAAAAAGCTTATGGATTAGTGGTTTTTTCTTTTCTTTCTTTCTTTCTTTCTTTTTTTCTTTCTTTCTTTCTTTCTTTCTTTCTTTCTTTCTTTCTTTCGGTAGGTAGGTAGGTAGGTAGGTAGGTGGGTAGGCAGGTGGGTATGTAGGTAGCAATGATTACAAACTTCTCCAAAATATCTGATCCTGTCACAGTCTCCTCCAACTGTACACGACCCTTTGTACCTTCAGCTCCTCTAGTCCTCTCCTCAGCGTGTTATTCTCAGGACTGCCCTTTTCACCATCCAGTTCTGTGGGGTGAAGCCAGGGGAGAAGGGTCTATGATAGGTCTGTTTCTTTGCTTCAGACATAGCTCCTGTGTTCATACGAGCTGTCTCTCCAAACAATCCAGTGCTGACAAGGAAATCAGAATATTTCCCTTCCTCTCCATGAAAACCTGGCAGGACCCAGGCACAGAATGTCTTGCAGTCAAACTGTGGATCATCATATCTGCTGGTGAAAATAATAAATTCTGACTATTTCCAACAAATTTTAGTACAAAACAGCTGAGCTTTGTTCTCCTTTTATTCCTGTACATAACACAAGCATTCTGGAAAGCATCATGTTTCCAATAGTATTGAAAAAAAAGATGGATTAATGACATTATAGCTTCATTACTGCAAAAGCTCATTGCCATGACTAAAAAAATCTCCGTGAAAGTGACCAGCTAGAGGACAGTCAGGGAACCAGCACTCTGAGACACAGGGTGGGAAATAATTTATCTGAAGTCACACGATAATCCTGTCAGATGAAGAAGATATGCAGACACTAACCTCTTAGAATTTCTTTCTTAATATAGAAATTAGCAAAATAAGCTCACTCATAGTGACTTGTCTGCAATCACATCTCATCCACACGAGTGGCATAACTCTGTGCGTATCCAGTTGTGTCAGAGAACAGTCCTGCAAATGCCACTGCATTCAGAATGTTGCAATTCATCACACTTGAAAAATTATCGGTTGAGAGCTTCTTAAATCATGCACAGATGTATACTATTTTTCCCTAGTCTGATTTCTTCATTGCTTTTTTTTTTATTCAAATGTTGTCAGACATAGGAAATATACTTACTGAAAATTTGGGAGATAGAAATACAAGGTTAGATATAATTCAGAATACAATGGATGAAATGTTTGAAATCTCTCACTTAAGATTATAAGTGGCTTCTAGACAAATTGAAAAAAAATAAGATAACACTTGATGAACATTGTGCTATCCATATGATGGTTCTTAGATTGCTATCTAACAAATCAAGCAGATGAACTGGAAATAAGTTCATAATAGAAAATGTTATATAGGTTCTGGTTCCTGAAGGCAAAATAACCAGAGATGTTGAAATATAACCTCCTGCAAAAGATTGTAGATGGGCCAGGCATAGATAAGTTTGAAATACATTTACAGTATTTCTTGGCTTATCAGATTTTCTCTTATGAATATAAATTATACAACATCTAAAACAATAGTGGAAAATCTTAGAAAAAAAAGGTAGTCTGCAAGGGTGATGAATCACATCTTGCTTTGATGATTTTTGGTAATCAATATTGATTCTGTAAAAATTAGGCTTTGAGAAATAGGACAGGGAGAATAATGCCTTATGCCTTATATTCCTTATATTTTAATTGTGAAACCTGTGTAAAACTTAAAAATCATAAAATACTAAGCTTCTGCCAGTGACACCTCTGCCTATCACGAGTGATTATTGTTATCACTACCTTTCTAATGCTTACAACATTATTTGTACTATGGCACTTCATCTCTTGACTTTTGAACAGTCTGTGAGAAATTATTTAATGCACACAGGCACACACACGCACATTTGAAAAATCTGCAGGCAACTCAGAAATCACCAGGAAATTCTGAATTGGAATGAGGTGAGACCTGCTCCTTGGATGGAGTCCAGCAGAGTTCTCGTGTGGTCCGAGCTGCTCTTATGTGGCTACAGCAATCTGCACCTGACCTTTACTTGAGAAACAAGCAAATATAACCCACTTATGCCCCCTTAGTCCTCTCTTCCCTACACCACACTCAGTGCACCTTCCCTTGAGCACAGCACTGTGCAGGTCAGAATGGAACATGTGGTTGTGGTCATTCATACCAATGCAGTCAGCACTATGGGGTCCCAACTTCAGTCAGCCGGGTTTGACTCTCAAATACCTTTTTTTTAGAAAAGTTTATTATTTACTAAGCTCCTTCTTGCCTCTCAGAACTCTGAAGCTAAAATAATTTATAACATTGACATTTCACCATCCATAATTTTCCAGCCAATTTCCATTTGCCCTTTGCATTACATTTATGAATAGTTGTTGGATTAAGTTTGATTCTTGCCTACTCCACTAACTGCATGAGCAAAACTGTGTTGAGCTGTAATTTGACTCACTGTTAATTGCTGACATATGGCATGTTGAATAAGGAGGGGAGGGAAAAGCACTCCTGGGGGGTAAGTGATCAGCAGTCTAAAAATGAGAATTACTGACATTCCATGACTCTACATTTTCTGACAGCTCATTCTAAAATCCTGGGTTTCAGAATGTCCAGATTCTCTGTTTGTTTCAAAAGGAGGGTGCAGGAGACACTATGGTGAATTATTTTGTAAGAGAGAAGTCAAAAAACTCATAAATCCTGCAAGTAAAGCAATCTGCCAGAGATGATCATGCATATTTAAAACTATTTACAAATGGGGCAAAGCATGAGCAGCTGCATCCAGTACTTTAAAGCTCTCAGATGAAGAACAGATCATTTACAAATGCCAACGAGCCCTGCCTGGGAAACATGCTGTATATACACAGTGGACACCTGGAGGAGAAACTCCTCATTTACCACTCACACTTTCACTAATGAGGAGATTATTTGGAAATGAGAAAATAGTATATCACCTACACTCTCATAATCAAATAGGTTCTGTCTGAAACATCCACCCACTACTAGTCACATCAAGAGTGCAATAATGTGAAAAGCTGAAGAGCAATCCTTCTCTTAATCAAGAGAGTCAGTAGCTAGAATATTTTAAGAAATGACTATTTGCTCAGGCATTGCTTATACTTTAGGTGATACAGTTTAAACAGTAAAAAATAGCAGAAGTCTTGCAAGAAAAATAGCAAGAGTCTTACTGCTTTACGTTGAGCAATTCAGTCTTTAAGAGCTGGGCTCTCTCCATTCAGGGAGGATCAGATATACCTGTTATAAGGCATGGATGGGTGTTTAACTATTAGAGTAATCATCTGTAACTGTGTGAGTAGAAAAAAAATGGATTCTTCTCTAACATAATAAAACTGTCCCAGAAATTAACAGTACTAAAACATTTCCATAAATTTCTTTTAAGTAAATTTATCCCCATTGTTAAGAAAAAGAAATTTCCTCCCTTGTATAATGGCTTCTAATCTAAATTCTATGGCCTTCAATTTTGAATCCCGCTGCATGAATATATCCTGCCCTGGGATATCAGAACTCCTTACTGTCCTTTACTTTCCACAGTCTGAGGGAAAAAATGATCTGAGCATGTAGAAGAAAAACTGCATCTACAGGTGTGAAGACTGGACATTCAGATCTACATCTAGGTTCTACTAAACTTCATTAGCTTTAGTTCAAAAAGGGTGGTGAGAAGAAGCCAGATGTTTACCCAAAATGAAGAAGCTAGTTCTGCAGGTGTAATATGCAATAAGCAGAGCTCCTTGTCAGAAAGAGACGTCAGGGTCTCAGGGAAGAGAGGTATTGATATTTTGTTCATCTGCACATATAAAGGAAATGAAAAATAAAGAAGAGAAAAGTGACAAACAGAGAAATATATGAAATTATTATAAGGCAGTCATGAAATGCTTCTTACACTTATCAAGTGACAGGTTTTTGTCTTACATGAACACAGACAACCCTCTGGGAACTCTACAGATTCTCCTAGAATGGGATTTTTAAAAACTGGGAGGAAAAAAGCATATTGCCAGACTTGTTTCTGTAAAGTTGTTTTATCAAAAAAGAATTGGCAAAAGAACCTGTACCTACTAAAGTATATTGCTTGGTGAGCTGCAGTGCCATCGCCTGAAGACAGGGACAGACACCAGGGCTATCTAAATGCAGGGGACTTGCAGTCATTTGGCCAAAAACATACCTTTAAGGAAGAGTATGTTCTAGGCCAGTTTTTGGATGATGAATTCACCCTTAGCCCAGATAATAAATCTGCCTATGAATGACTAAAGAGCACAACAGAGCTTATAAAGGAAATGCAAAAATATGCATACATATATGTGTGTAATTCCTCAAAATTTCAGAAAAAAAAAAATCACTTTTCCCTGTAAGATTAAATAAGGGTTTGGAATTATTCTTATTTCCTGAGATAAAAAGTATTTCTAACAAAGGTACTCCTCAAATTTTCTTTCTTATGAACGATTTGGACCATTTCAAAGACTCCAAACACAAATTTATAATACCTTGGCCTCACAAATACTGTCATTTAACTTTTTTGTTTTATTATTTCACTTGTATGAAAGAACATGTGCAGGACCACAAATGCTTAGGTTTTATTGCATCCTGTCCCAAGCTAGAACATTACATGGTGGTAATGTTGGCAAGACAGCAGCAGTCCCCTGCAGGCCTCGCAGGCATAGGTGCTGCTCGAGAGAGGTGTCACCAGGGAGGGCACAAAGAGCTTGAGCGGCTGGTAAAGCCCCCAGACCATGGGAGCCAGCTGAGCTCATTTCTGGGAAGACATCTAGGAAGCCATAAGCTTGGAATATGGAGACAAACTTTATATTTTACAGGGTGAGGATCCCCTGAAATATGTTATTAAGTTAAGAGGATTCAGCATCAGTAAATCAGAATATAGCCCTATTTCTGACTAGAATTCAGCTAGAAGAACCAAAGCTACTCCTATCCATTTAACACAGCCTGAAGTGGATTTATTTGCCCTTTCAGCTGAAAAGCTACATCCAAGATATATAATGATAGGACTATCCTGTCTTGAGCTTTCAGAGGCAAAACATGAGTTTCGACTCGGTGGCTCTCCTACATACACACACGTGAGAGAAAAGAGAGCTTCTGCATCTAACCCATCGTAAAGCTAAACCTGCCTCTTTCAACCATGAACATTTAGAATAAAATAGAAAGCAATATTGGGAAAAGTAGATAAAGCAAAATAGTCAAATAAATGTCCCATATCGATGAAATAAGCAACTGAAAGGAAACAAGTTAACTGAAAGGAGATAAAGGTAAGGGTAACTCCGAGAGCTCTTTGCCAGATACAGTCAAGCTAAAACATCATTCCCAATCTTCTTGGATTGCAGTAAAGGACTCCGATGCTGAGCTTTGAAAGATATCTCTTTAGCAGCAAGATCTGACTCACTGACAAACTTGTTGAACAGTTAAGCTGGCAACCTTGAAGCTGCCTCTGTCCAGTAGCACACAGCTCAGGGCAGGCTTATTTCCCTGTACACCAGTTCCTAAGACAGTGATTGTTCTTTCTGATGAAGCTAAAGCATCAAAATATAGTCCAGTGTGGGCTTTTTTTTCAAAGAGTAAAAGCTATTATTTTGTTAAAGTATTTTTTTGCCAAACTAGACATGGTTTTTTTGCATTTTCCTTACATATGTGACATTTTGAATTGCACACAAAGTCAGTGACATAACATGTACTGCAGTCTCAAATATGAAGCAAATACTGCAAATGATTGTTCTTTAACATTATTTTGGCAACAGCTAATAAATGATACAAGTAATATCTCCATGCTGCAAATTGCGTGGAAAGCAACTTCAAGCAAATCCATTACTTTTTTACTTACTGCAAACAAGGAAGAATATGTATTATATCATGACAGGTATCCCCAAATAACACTGCAGGTCTAATTTACGTGGTTATTTTTCTAACATCAAAGTGAATTTTTAGTTTAATGAAGACAATTGTGCAGCTGATTTGACTTTACTGGAGGTGTGAGTTGGCAAAGAGAAAAACATGTAATCAGCAAAAAACCATTGCAGTCTTTTCTGTTCTTTGACTATGATCAGAATTGAAATTATTCCTTACATTAAAAAAAAAAAAACCAAACAGAAACTCTTTTATATTTTTGTTTACATAATTTAAGCAGAACACAAATATAAAGAAAGTAAGCTCCATTTTGAATATATTGGTGCTCTTTCTCATGTCTCCTCTGCTGCAAAGCTGCAGACTGACAGACTCTAGATATCATGCAGGATTAATTGCACAGGGTTATAGCTGGCTGAAGGCTAATTGCCTAGTCTAAGCCTGGCAGTCAGTCTAGTTATCTCTGCTCCCCACAGAGTTATCAGTGAAAGTCAGGTACATATCTGAGTGCCATTCATCTGTCTCTCCAGTGCTTAACCTGGAATGGAGTGTCTCCTTCTCAGTGGTGACTGTAGAGGAAGCCCATGTAATTTAGGACAGACACCTACATTTTATTTAGGCAGTTCTACTCAGATGAGAAGGCCACCAGCTTCCCTCCCATGTGGTGAGCTGGCTGGGTGGTTATGAAGTGCAAAGTGTTTGGAGTGTACAATGCTAGGCTGCCTCAGGCTGGTGGGTAAGTTGGTTCTGAAAACAGTAGGGAACTGCACAGCCTATTTCCAACAGCAAAAAAAAAAAAAAAATCAGCATGCAGTTGGGATAGAAAGGCACTCACACAAGGATTTGGGCAGGTATCAAACCATTTTTTGTCTGATTTTAAAGCCTACAAGTTTCTCAGTACTAGTTAGTGTACTGTTTCTTACTGTACTCCTTCCAAAAGGCTCAGCCAGTCACAGCCCACAAGGCAGCCCCTCCAAACAGCCCAGTGAGCTGGGCTGCCACAGAAATCCTCAGATAGAGCTGGTAGCCCAAAGAGAGGCTTCACAGTCCTGAGCAGTGGTTGCTAACAACCACTGAGGAGCAGGCTGCAGGTATTATCATGTGCCCTAAGGGGTTTTTTTGGTTAATTTCCATTGCAGTTTGGGATCAGAGTAGTTATCATCCTGTGAATTCCTTGCAAAATCAAATTTTAAAAGGAAACCTCTAGGTAACTGAATTCTACTTTTACATTGGCTCAGTTTCTAAAGCAATGTGACACGATCTGAAACAGGAGGGCATTCAACAATGATTTTATATTGACATTCCTTGAATAAATGGGGTTTGGGAAAAAAATAAACAGTCAAGAGAGGACTCTGGAACAAAAACCAAAGGGGAAGCAGCATCCTCCAACAAAAATAAGAAAAAAGAGGGCCTTAAGACCATGACCAAAAGACACACTGTGAAAAACTAAACAAAACAAAACAAAACAAAACAAAACAAAACAAAACAAAACAAAACCAGGCAAGCAGGCACAGAGAATAAGGATGAGAAAACAATCTCTTCCAACTTTGCATTTTGTCCTGCAAGAATCTTCTGCTGGACAGACACATCTGGCTACAATCTGTGCATTAAGTTAATTTGTCCTCCACCAGATAAAAAGCAGCAGGACAATTAATAGTCACTCCTGGTCTTGAACAAGAATCAACAGGGGTTGTGGGAGATACCTCTACGTAGTGAAGTACTTCTTCCAGCTTCACAAAATCGATAATAAAAACATAACCATGAAGTCTAAACTGTCATACAATCCCAGGTAATTAACAACCTGAATAACCCAAATCAAACCAGTTACCGGAAGAAATTTCTGAAAAAGGGTAAAATTAAAAGGGATCAGTTGGATAAGGAAATATAGATTTTGAAAATACCCCTCTCCTTCAGAGAAAACAGGTTATTCTGTAGCAGATTTCCTGGACAGAGAATGTAGTCAATGTCTTCAAGAACCTTCACTAGGAAAGACCATAAAACCTTGCTGCTTTGACATGAAAATTTGCACAGTGGTTGGGAACTGACCAGACTGTCACAGCATGTGGAACTTGCAATATATTATGAAGCATCTAAGGAAGACTTTAATTTTAAATAGGTCACCCCCAACATAAAAAAAATAGCAAGGGCCTATGCAACTGAATTCTGACTGAACACAGTAATGATCACAGTACATTTCTGGACCTCTAGCTACTCCTTAATTTGATGAAACAGCCACTATAATTTTTTTGTATAAAACCAATAGGGTTTTTTTTCTTGTTTTAGTTTTTCTTAGTACTTATGAGAAGATTTGACTTTTAAAAGCCATCCAAAACTAAATGCTTCCATGTTTATATTTCAAAAAGGACACTGATTTTGTCCATCCTGTGCACTCAGTATTTCTACAGGAATATTTCTTTCCTGGGCAAAGTGCCTGTATCACTGTTCACCTGACACACGCTCTGCACCTTACCTGGAACTGTTGAAAGGAAGCATTTAGCTAGGAACTGAGCAAAGCTACAAGTCAGCTTGGAAGGTATTATGAGATGTTTTTAAAATATCAATAATTAAAACAGTTAGTGGGGGATTTTTCCATCAGTCCTTCTGAATCCCCAATTTCAAGCTCTTTTCCCAGTCTTCCCAGAAGAAATAAAAATGTTGCGATGCTGAAAATTAAATCCAAGACTGGCATGTTATCACTTGGCTCCAGAACCTTTTAGAAGAGCTGAATATGAGAAAACTCCTGATGAGAGTTTGCGATATTGACAGTGAACCTGCAGTCCCTTGAATGTGAGTATGGTCTTTGATAACTGGGAAAGTGAGATGTCTCAAGCATCTCTGTGTAAGAAAGAAATTATCAGCCTTGGGCTTTTTAGAGTAGACACTCTGGTTGCTGAGGAGCCTGGCAGTGAGTCCAGTGTGTTTTGGGCTGAGCATGACTGAAGTAATTTTTGAAAGTGCCTCGTTAGGCAACGAACAACCAGCAACTGAGGTTGTTTGTCCTGTTTTCCTACATCATTTTGGTGCCCTCAAACCCCACCCAGCTTTAGAGGGACAACTCAGAGAAATTATTCTTGTTTCCAGGTTCAAATGCTTATGGTCACCTTATGACCGTTTGTCTGAAGGCAAACTGTATATGTCGAGAATATGAGAAGAGCCTGAGGAACAGAAAAGAGTATGAAGTGTATCCTTCCTGTTTTAAAGCTGTGGTTTTGGTAATGACATGAGATTGGAAGATGTGAGGCACGTCCAGTGCTGCAGAATTAGCTCCTTTTGTTTTTTCACATTTCCTGCCTGCTCAGCGACTCTACAGTGCAGAATTAACAGACAACCTGGTTAGTTTGTAGCTAGATAAAGAAGCTTAGGTTTCTTTATTTAAATGGCAAATAGATGTCAAACCATTCTAGGAGCTGGTGCAGAAGTTTGTTGCCATGCTGGAGCCATCCGGCTATTTTGTAAGTTTGCTTTTCTAGCTGGCAGGAACAGAACAAATTGGTAGGTGATACACTTTCTATCCAGACAGGGATGATTATGGTCATCCATCATTGCTCTGTCAGACCAGCTCCTACAACATCTTCTGCTGTGCCAGCCACAGAGAAAAATTATCTGACTGCTTTGTTGCAAGCAATAGATGCTGTGAAAGAAAGATGCCAGGTGGCAAAATGGTTTAATGCACAATGGCCATTAATGGAGTCGAGCCGACACTATGGCATTAGTAACAGGAGTGGCATCATGTGCACTCAGCAACAGGGGAAAAACAAATTACACTCCCCACTGACACTGCAATACGGGGAAGCATTTAAAAATGAAAATAAAATATCTCAGACCTCAAAGAACTGAGAGAAAAATCTCATTTGCCATTCTTTCCAAAATAAATCTGATTCCTTTTTGATAAAAGAACTGTATTCTTTTTCTAGTTAGAGATACATCTTTCTTTTCTGTTTGGTTCAAAGCAGTAGAATGTTTCCTCAGTCTCTAAAAGAAAATTTTATGTCAAAAATCTCTCACCTTAACTGCAGCAAGAATCATCAGGCATTGGACACAGCAGTTATCTTCTCTTTGGAAACGAGGGTTATTTTCTGCCACCTCTGCCAGTAATGCATCCTCCAGATTAACCCAAACACTGGTAATTAGATAGAAATAGCAGCACCTTTGTCTATAGGTCACAAAATCATAGAATAATCTGTGTAGGAAGGGACCCACAAGAATCAAGTCCAACTCCCAGCCCTGCACAGCACCACCCCCAAGAGTTACACCATGTGCCCAAGAGTATTGTCCAAGTTCTTCTTTAATTCTGTCAGGCTGTGGTGCTGTGACCACTTCCCTGGGAAGCCTGATGTATGTACCTCCACACAATATTTACTGAATCACAAATAAAAGTTTTCTGCTCTTGGCCTCTTCAACCAAGTGAGACTTGAGCTGAAAAGTAAGTTAGCTGACCAAGAAATTTTGTTTACAAAACACAGCCTATCAAAACATCTCTGATTCTGCTGTGGTAGGCCAGAGCAGGCAGTTCTAATTGCACTGGCTGTTTTATGTCAGCTCCTCATCCACATCAACCTGCAGATTAAGGTTCTAGTCTACCTGCCATTACAGCAGCTAGATTGGGCCATGATTACAAAAGATCAAGGCTTTAGATTTTTTTTTTAATTAAACAAAACCTTTCTGCTCTACTTTACTTCCTTTTCATGGATATTAATGGAGTCGAGGTGACGCAATGGCTCAGTAAAAAGCTTATCTAGTCCAAGCTGATCACCTTGACACTTTTCATGACTGGACACAGACTCACCCTAGCCCATCACACTGGTCCTAGACGCCCAGGGGAGGGTGGGACAAGCTGGCTCCCTAAGCCCTCTTGCTCTTGGCCTAAACTCTTCCACTGTTGACCAGAGGAAAAAGCATAGAACTAGCTTAGATTGCAATACACATTTTATTTGCTAAAAGAGGCATGATGCACTCTACCTGCTGCTTGCCACCTGCTTCAATCTGTTTACAGTAGAGACTTTAAAACTGAGAGGATTTTTGAGAGAAGGTGTAGGAACCAAGCTAGAAAGGAAACAAAAAGCATCACTGGTAAAGATTAAGTCATGAAGAGGTACCAGTTTGAAGGATAAAGAAAAACCCAACCTTCTCTGCTTCTACCCCTTCCAGTCTTCAATTATTCATGAACAGTCCTGAGTTAACTTATTAAAAACACGTCTGTTGAGGAGGGCAACATATGGTAACATAATTAAATATGCCTGGAGTTCACCAGAGGTGGTATGTGGAGTAAGAACAACTTCGTAAAGGATAGCCTCTGCTATATTATTTTCATCTCAGAGTTACTCTGAACTGGAAAAATATTTATAGATACAGCCTTCTTTCTGTTTCAGTGAATCTGCACCAACTGTGTCAGCTGAAGATCTGACCCATGCTGAGTTAGTTTTCCTTAGGCAGTATGGAAGACAAACTTACCATAATCACCTAATGTGCAGCACTTTGTTATTTTGCATCAGATCCATTCAGCCTTCTCTTTCATTTGCATTTCACACAAGAAAAAGGGTGTGTTTGATATTCTCTGATGCAACACCCAGAAATTTTGAGGAAACCAAGTTAAAAAAAAAATACAGAGTTACTTAACTTTCAAAAAACAAATTACATACCTATGCATCCTTATGCATAGGTATGCCATTTCTTCTGCACTGCTTAACGTGCCATGGCTAAAGTATCATCTAATATTAGGAAAACATGGATATAATTGTCACAGACTGTCAACAGTGATTTCCTACTTGGGTCTAGCTCTCACTCGCCAGCACAGCCAATTCCACCATCCATACACCTGCATTGGTTACTTGAAGTAAGAAGTGTCAAGCATCTGCTCCTAAGCCTAGAACTCCCTTACAGCAAAGGGACAGTGACACACTATCTGAAATGCAAGGAAATTAAGTTGCACAGGTGCCTTTTCAGTGCAGAGGGAACACTTTAGCAGACAGTAGTCTTTATAGGGAACCGATGGGAGGATGATGTACTCCAAGCATGGGGACATTAACAGACAAGCATTTCTCAGAAATATGGCAGATGAGGATCAGTAATTTAGTTGTGACATCTCTCTTTCTGCTCCTACATGCAAATCGCACAGCTTTTCCTTGTAGTACCCTGCTGCATTGCTGGCAGGTGAGATGCAGCATTCCCCTGGACTGCTGCCTCTGCAAGTAACAAAAGCCTTCAAAACTCATTTGAGTATTTGAGTAAGAGGTAGCTATCATTTTATAATCATTTTCTCTTACCCTGACACAAACTGTGCTATCCTTTTTCAATTCTATTTCCACATTTCTTTGTTGTTTTCTTTGTGATCTTTTTGTGATGTTCTGACAGAACTGTAACTGCCTATCATATCAGTGAAATTCAGCAGACTGAATATTCTGCATAAAGCACAGTTGGTGAGTTTGCCTAAGTAATAAAGATAACTGATTTATTTTAGATTAAATTATAGTTTATATATTAATAAAAATAGCACTGTAATATGTAAAATCAGCTTCAAATACTTATATAACATGCACATGTATTCATACAGAAGTTAAACTATTGAAATAAGAAAATTCCTCTGACCCTGCCCTTTTTAGAAGGTGAAAGGAAGTCTTCTATCACGTAGACAGAGTTCACTATTTCAGTAGGGAACAAAGTATGTTTTAAAAAATTAATATAAGGAATGACAGTTTTTCTGCTGCTTATAAACCTAAAAACTAGATGGCAGCAAGAGAGAGAAAGAGACTTTTGAAAAATAAGTTTGATCATTTTGGTATCATCCTTCAAATTGCTGTTCTCAAAACAAAGACTTAAACCATAACTTGGGAATGTTACAGAGTGAGAAAGAACTATTGCCCACTTAATAAATCAAAGACAAGTCTCTCAAGTTTTCTACTGGCTCTGCTTAAACATCAATTTTAGTCATCTATGACTCTTTGCTTAAAAATTCCATGTTAAAAAAGCTGGTGCATTTTGAGAGGTTTAGATGAGAATATAAACTTGGCTAGTAGAATGAACAGTAATGATATTGAAAGTTTCTCTAGGGCATGTAGTTTGGTATCACACAAAGGCTTTGACCAAGAAATTAGGGGAAGACGAAATCAACAGACCAGACATTAATTTATTAAAATCCAGTGAATTAGTCTCAAAATACAGTTAAGAATTATTAGCAAGCATGAAGACTGTAGGAAAGCATTTGTTATTTTCTTCTACTTATTAGAAAGAAGTTCACAGCATCACAGGATTGTATATGTTGACAGGGATCACATTAAGAGATCATCTGCTCCAATATTCTACTCAGAGAAGTGTCAGCTGTGAAATCAGAAATGCTGCTACTAAAGAAGATTGGACGATTAGACAGAACTTAAAGGCATTTAAAGACTGGGGGCAAACAGCTTGCTTAGACCTACTGAAGATGGGTGGGTGGATAGATGGATGCATGGATGGATGCATGGGTGATGGATGGATGGATGGATGGATGGATGGATGGATGGATGGATGGATGGATGGATGGATGGATGGATGGGAGGAAGGAAGTTCAGGGGAAGTTTTACAGTGGAGTGGCTGATAAACCTGAGGGCTGTGCTTCCAATAAGCAGGACCTTGATAGGCTGGAGAGTTGGAAAGTGCAGGGTCCTGGGGAGGAATAACCCCAAGTACCAGAACAGGTTGGGGACTGACCTGCTGGAGAACAGCTCTGGTGAGAAGGAACTGACAGCATTGGTGAGTGATGAGTGGACCATGAGCCAGCAGTGTGTCCTTGCGGTCAGGAGGGCCAATGGTGTCCTGGGGTTTATCGGGAAGAGTGTGGCCAGAAGCTGAGGAGGTGAGGCCGCATCTGGAGGGCTTTGTCCAGTTCTGGACTCTGCAGTGCAAAGACGACAAGGAGCTATGGGAGAAGATCCAGCGGAGGCCACAAAGATGATGAGCGGCCTGGAGCATCTCTCTTACGAGGAAGGACTCCTTATGAGCAGCTGGGCCTGTTTAACCTGGGAAGAAGACCATAGAAGACTGAGAGGGAATCTCATCAATGCATATAAATATCTCAAAGGCAGGTGTCAAGAGGATGGTGCCAGGCTCTTTCCAGTGGTGCTCAGCAACAGGACGAGGAGCAGTGGCCATAAACTAGAACACAAGAATTTCCACCTCAGGATGAAGTAGAACTTCTTTACATTGAGGATAGCACAGGCTGCCCAGGGAGGTCATGGAGTGTCCCTCTCTGGAGACATTCAAACCCACCTGGACACATTCCTGTGTCACCTGCTTCAGATGACCCTGCCTTGGAGGGGAAGTTGGACTGGATGATCTCCAGAGGTCCCTTACAACCCTAAGAATTCTGGGATTCTGTGATTTTTCCCTGATAAATAAAATTACATGCTGGTATATAAGAAAACATTTCACTACACAAAAGATTCAGCAAAGGATTGTAGCCAGGTCATTCAGACTCATCATCTAGTATTCCAGTGGTCAAGAAACCAGGCTTTCATTAATTTTTAAATCTATTGGCTAAACAGGTATTAAAAACTATTTCTGCAGATGACTTGGAATTAGGTCTTTTACTTCCCAAGGAATTCTGAAATTTCATAACACACAGGAAAATTGGAAACAAATAAATGTCTGTGAAGAATTTGATTAATTAACAAAAGTAGGAATCTAGAAAACACTGAACTTGATGTGGAGGCAACAGGCAAATCTGAGCTGTAAGTGCTCTAAGAGTAAAATTAGCCAGAAAGGCTGACCATCACCTCACAAGTGTGGATATCAGAATATTGATTATTACAAACTCTATATTTGCTACCAAGATATCAAGTGCTCTGCTGACTTATGGTGTCAGGGAAAGTTAAATGATGACATTATCCCAGTCCATAACACTGACAAAAAGAACAATTTTATTTTTTTAATCTTATATAAAAAACCAGGAAAAAAACACAGTGGCCAGAGACTGAGGGAAACTAGATTTGCACTGGCAATGAGGCATAAATTTGCAACATTGAAAGTAATTATAAGGGGCAATATAGCATGATTTACAGTGGGTTTGCTATATTAAATCACATTCTAAGCACTAGGCTTTTGTTAAAGCAGGAATTGCTCAAGCGACATTCCATTATGTAAAGGTCTGAGCTAGAAGATTGCAGGCAGCTCTTTCTAATTTGTAATCTATTACTTCAGTGTTTAAGAAACTGAGTTATTAATTTTTAAATCAACTAGCTAAGAAAGTATTAGAAGTTATTTCTGTACATGACTTGGAATCAGTTATTTCATTCCACAAGGAATTCTGAAATTTCAGTAAGAAAATTGCTTAGTAAAAAACTGAAGACAAATAAACATCTCAGAAGAATTCAATTAATTAACAAAACCTTTCATTTCAATATTGTCAAAATATCTCAGATTTCAGCATTCTGGCTCAATTCACTTAAACTCTTGTATTAAAATGTTAAAGAGACTACATTTTCTTTACTAAGTCAAATCAAATTGATATAAATATTTCAACACTGTAAAAGAGAAACATTAGACATTCCCATGCTCCTGTCATAAAAAGTTCCATGAAACATTAGCTTTCAAAAGAACTATTGTTCTGGAGAAAGCTGTTCTTCATCAATCCTGTCTGATGCAGTTAGTTAACAGTTTATTAAATTCTTGCCAAATTAATACTTTCCAAATCTAACCATTGTTACTACAGTAACAGACGTTAAGACTAAAAAGAAATTACAGCATCAACAGGATGACAGAAAAACGGTAGACTGACACACAACTAAAGTGAACTGAGTAATTCTAGTCTCCCTTAGTTATTTTTCCCTATTTCTCCATTTTTGTCTTTTTCCATATTCTAATGTTTTTCTTTAATCTGTAATTTTGTCCTGTTTGCCATTTCTCTATTCTCTAGTTATGCAATAATATATCCCATATATTTCTCCTGCCTTCCTCCTGCCTTCCTGTCTTTCCCAAACACCTTTCCCGTTCCCCCTTTTTCCAAATCTTGCTAGTCACCTGCCTTCCCGCAACCTTTCCCATTGTCATCCCACCATTTCACTTAAATTTCTTCCTTTCCTACTGTCATCCCACAGGCTAAGATGGCATTCCATAAGTTTTCCCTCCTCTCTCCATGCCAGCTGGTGTCTGTTTTGCCTCCCATTTTCTAGAAGAACCAGCCTGACTCTCCTGGTGGGCAGCAGCACACCAGCAAAAGAAGATTCACGTAACACTGCTGGTCAGTGACCAGGATAAATACAGTGGTCCTGCAGCACAACAGCCTGAGCTGATCTGGTACACATTTATAAGCTGACAACCAGCACAGAGCAAAGAGACAATTAGCCTGTTTTCAGAAGCATTGGACAACAGTTTTATTGGAGCATCTTTGTTGGTTTGGATTATTTTACATGCTGTTGAATGTGAGTGCTGTCCTTGCAGTGTAATTAGCACCTATACCCCTCCCACAAGACCTTGCAGAGCAGTGTGAGAAGGGCAGCATCAGCTGAGAACATGCCAGATTGCTGTGAGAAGGACAGTAAGAGAGTCAGAAATTATTCTAGATTGTACAGGTATAAGCAGAAAGGAAGCCTCTGACATTGTCTCAGAAGTACTTAGGGAATGAGAGGCTCATCAAAGCTTGAGACTGGAAGGTGCAGAGAGGTCTTGGACAGTACAGGAATGACTTGGCACTTGTCTTTTGGAGGAGGATGCTGAAATCCAGGTCAAACTGTACTACGGTGTTGTGGTGGAGGCCAACCTCTGACACAGGAGACAAATAGATGGAGGGAGCTGCAGCACAAGTTCTAGTATTGAGAGCAAAACCTGAGCTGTGGGATATGAGTGTTTCTGAGGTTGGTTGTATAAGTGATCAGCAGCATCCTAAAGTTTGGTGGTAGCTTGCCCTAGAGGCAGAATGTATGAAAAGGACTGATACTAGCCTCCAAAGGAGCACAACCACAAGCCAAACAGCTGTTTAGTGATGCTCTGACATTAACTGGAAGAGATTCATAAGCAGGTGGCAGGTGTCCCTAGAAAGAGCAAGGAAGAGCAGGAGCTGAACCATTGTCCTGCTACTCCTCCCTCAGAGATGGGGAAGCAGGGCCAGTGTAGGAGCAATTGCAGTTGCATCACTGTTAAAGCAAGCTAAGGATCAGGCAGCAGGTCAAACCAGAACATGCTATTTGACTGCCTTACACTGTTCTTTGGCACAAAAAGAAAAGATATAACAACATTTATTTATACCTAGGGAGTCTGGGTTTTAATCCAAAGCTTGGATAAAGCTTCTTATCAATGAAGCAGAGGAATAAGGTGAAACAAACTATAAATAATGCCTTGGACTTTCCTCTCTAATTCATTTCCTGAGCTTGCTCCTAGGAATTGGCACTCTGTGGTCCCCTAAGACCTTACCAGAAGAAAAGAGAATAGATGAATGTTAAAAGCAGAAGTCAAAACAATGGCTTCATGATATGAGCTCAGGCCCATTGTCGTGAGTTGATGCTGCTCAGATGCCAGGCACCGACCAAAGCTGCTCACTCATTCTTCTGCAGCTGGGCAGAGGAGAAAAAATTTAATGAAGGGTTCATGAGTTGAGATAAGGACAGGGAGAGTTTGCTCATCAAATAACATTGAGGGCAAAACAGGCTTAACTTAGAGACATAAAGTGAATTTATTGCTAACAAAATCAGAGCAGGATAATAAGAAGTAAAGCACTTATAAACACCTTCCCCCTGGAATCCTGGCTGCGGCACGTGGAGCACATCCTCCCCCTCCTTCTTCACTGACCTTGGTGTGTGCAGAGTTGTTCTTCTCACATGTTCTCACTCCACTCTTCTCTGGCCACAGTTAAAACTGTCCCCACAACCTTTGTTACGATTTCTTCATAAATCTGTTCTCACACAGGCATTACCACCATTTCTAATGGGCCAGCCCTGGCCAGCCATCCATCTTTGGAGACACCAGGGACTGGCTCTGCTGGACATGGTGGAAGCTTCTGGCAGCTTCTCACAGAGGCCACCTCTGTGGCACTCTTGCTACCAAAACCCAGGCCGTGCAAAACTATCACAGCCATTAAATCCAGACCCCAAATTAATTCCCAGGTGTTCATGCCCTCCCGTTGCAGCTAGCAAAGAGAAGGTGTCTCAGGAAATTTCTTCATTAATGGATTCCAATTTTCACATAAAGTTATTCAGTAATTTCAGATTTCAAAGCAAGATTTAAAACACAACATATTTTTTTAATGGAAGAGTTTCTTCCACCTCCCACTCAGCCCCCCTGGCAGACCACTAATGTTACTTACAAAAAATTTCACTTCAAAGAAAATAATAATAATAAAAAGGATGGTCATAAGCCAGTGTATCATTAATAATATCCTTTAAGCTTTTTCAAATTTCTTTCTTTTGCTAATTAATACCATTTCTAATGCAATACATTAATACTTCAGTCAGAAATAAACACTGAACAGCTAATAAATTATGTTCTGCAAAAAAAAGAACCTTCATAAAATTCTAGATATACTTTATAAGTGAAAGCAGCAGATGCAAGTATGATACCATTATCTGTAGTTTCTAGCTGATATTTATTGCTTTCCCGCCGTTTACGTAGACTCTTTTGTTCAATTTAGTTTCTTTTCTTTAAATAGTTTAATTATTTCTCATAGACCAGATGCAAAATATCTTTATTAATTTTATTCTTTGCTGTTTGGTAGCTCTGTTGCACTCACTTTTTAAAAGCTGGATTAAAACAAAATGGATGATGAATTGGCCTGCCAGAAATAAATCTCAGTATAGAAACCCACAGATTAAGGCATCTTTAGAAGAGTACGTCAAGCAAATTGAAGGCTTCCCATTTTGCAGTCTCCATCCAGTTGACCTCTATTAATCACAAAACGGAATTTAGCTATAGAAAATCTATTGTTCATATTTCTGAAACAAACTACATGCTGGTGGATTTTAATAAACCAGAGTAGTGCTAGCAGCTGTACTTGTGGACCCAGATAAGACCAAAGGAGAGCATCACTTTCTGTGTGTACAGGCTGTAAAATTTTTTTAAGAATCTGGATTAAAGCATCTTTATTAGAAAGCAGTGGAAGAAAACAAAGTTAAAAAAAAAAAAGAAAAATTTTTAATTGTGAATCGTATCATATTTCAAAATGTGTAGTGAAATTTAAATTTCCAGCCACTGAAATCGGTCATATCCTCCTGTGGAGAACTGAAAAGTCTCTTCTTCAAATTTCTTTTCTCTGTGCAGCAACTATATGTAACCACCAGTCTCCTGCAACCAGCTTCCAGTATCTTTTTTGCAAACTGGTTAGGCTGGACTCTGTAAACTTCACAAGCCATCACAAGGCTTGTTTCCCTGCTCCTGAATCCTTTCTTTACATATTTACTGAGTGTTCTCCAGTATTTCTGTGTCTTTCTTAAGGGCTGATAAAAACACTTGGTCTTATTAAGGTTGGGTATAATAGGTATGAATCATTTCAGAATTAAATGCTACACTGCTTTGTGGAGGTTACAGGGCTGATAATGCAAGCCCATCTTTCTGCTGGAGCACTATGTGTCATGATGCAATCTTTTTCACCCCTTTGATCCAAGAGCATGACATGGACTAGTATTCACCTTATTGTTTACCTCCATTACTTTAGAGAAAGTGAAAGCACCCAGATATCCAGCTTCAAACGCCAGGAGGTCAAATTCAGGCATGGTGGTGTTCAGTTTTGATGTTCAGCTGGATGAACAAGGCTGTTTGGTAATCTTCAGCCAAACATAAAATTTATATCCTGGGATTTTAAAATGCAGAATTTAAAAGGCAACATTGTAAGCACAATGTACCATGATTTTTTTAAGATATTTTTATCCAATTCTGAAACTTTTGCGGTTCTTTTTTTTTTTCTCCTATCAAAACTAGACAAATATCAGACATTTCCTTCTGAATTATAGGGCTGTTTTCTGTTTATGGCTTGTTGCAACCAAATATGGTTTGAGGTGACAGCTACAGTAAATTACATGCCATTTCCCTTACACAGCTGGGATGAAGCAGCACTCCTGTGGACAAGTGGTGCAGGAAAGCCTCAGTAACAATGGGCACAGAGACTGAATTTCTGTTCTATCCCGAGTCTCACCTGAAAACACCCATCACTGGCCAGAACTGCCAGATGTAAAATGAGGATAGATGGGTACGTTGGTAGAAAGCAATTCTAGACCCAATGCCATGGAACATGGATATGCCAGTATGTCCTTAGGACAAGGCAACTGGTCTTCATTTATCTTTGTTTCCTATTCCGGTGGTTTTTGGGGTTTTTTAATGTAAAAAAGGATGTGATGCTTTCCATTGAAAATGTGCTGAGAAGATTTGGAAATGCTGGTACTCAGAAAACTGTGGGGGTCTTTTTCCCAGACAGCTTTCTCTCCTCTCCCACACTGCCTCAAGGTTTTTAGCCTGGATATTTGTGATCCAGGATGAGGGATGTGCTAGAAATAAGGCCAAGCAAAACACAACTGGGCAAAGCTTGCAATTTGAGAACAAAAAGGTGTGAGAAAATGATAAAGCCCATGAAAATCATGCAAACATTGAAACTTTAAATAAAAGCTAACAAAATCTTTTAGCAATTATAGTTAGCTTCAAATACTGTGTTCTGTGAAGAGAAATTTTATTCACACAGGAGCATTTTATTTAATTTGTTCAACCAAAATTGTATCCACATATTAGAAATACAGTTTTATGAATATTTACTAACCAGAAACATTTTAATGTTTCAGAGATTTTAAAAGAGGGAAGACATACACAAATTCATGTATATATAATAGTATTTAATTCTACAGTATTTCATACCTTGCCAAGTTTTTCCCATCACTCACTGAAAAAAGAAGGGGAAAGGAAGATAAAACAGGTAAAATGTGTTTTAAAAAGGCTATTAACCAGACCATTTACACCCCAGAGTTCAAATGCTCATGTACCTACACCATTTCTTCCCTTAGTAAGGAGAGAAGCTGGGGTGACTTTGCTGCTGCACTGTCCGGGTGTTGGGCAGGAGGTCAGGACACATCCTTGGGATCAGATCTCTGGCCCAGGTCAGGCAGACCCAGAGCAGGGAATAAGGATGTTCTAAGTGGGCCCCAATGTGGGTCACGAACAAACAAAAAGAAAGCCAAATTTCAGCCTCTGGCCCATCACTTCACGCTGCTTGGAAGCAGATACCAATTCATTTTGCAGTCTCCATGGACACAGATCTGCCTTATGTGACAGAGGCATGCAGATCTGCTGGGGGGAAGGCTGGGCTTGGCATGGCACCATGGGCCCTCAGCACTGGGGTTGGGCCCACATTATCAGTGCAGCTTTTCTCTGATGAGAAAAATAAACTATGGAGAACCCTCCACAGCACAGTTTAAAAAATAGCAAGTAAATCAGCACTTCAATTTAGAATAGTAGATATCTGGCTTTTTAATAATCTGCTTTGGCCCACTGAGACACATAGAATCTTTTGCTTTGTAAATAACAGCATTAAAAAATGAGAGATTAACTCAAACTTTCATTCCAAAGAGAACTAAAACTTTATTTTATATGCAGACAGTATATCTAAAGGAAGGTCTTATCTATTTATGGTTCCTGACCTTTAAGCTGAATTACCATTTTGTTTTAAAAAATCTTATAATAATGATGATAAAATAGCTAGCAATTTCAAAGAAATTATTCAGACATTGGCAATGCAAAGAAGGGGTTTTTTTAAACAGATCCATCGTTTCTCAATAAGCTTTATCTTAGATGCTATTATGATATCCTCATGGTTGTTTTTTATTAGTTACCTTAGTTATACTTGTGAACTAGCCTTGGATTGCTTGCAGTTTTATCTCTGGCATTTTTACTGAGAGAGAATATCAGAGTTATTCTGATTACTTATATTCATGTAAGCAGACTCGTAGAAACAGGATAATGTAATGATGATTATAAATATTTTAATGACTGCTGAGGTGTGTCTTTCATGTTCTGATTGATGAAAAATTGATGATGATTGATAGTCAACAGTGACTTGTTCATAAACTAAAGCAAATAATATCTCCAGAAATCCACCGTTGTTTTCTTATATTGCATAGATGATTAATATAAACATTACAGTGTCCTATCTCATTGCAAAGAATGATGAAAAATAAAATCTCAATACACATGCTCTCATTATTCCACCAAACACTCAGTGGCAAAACAAATGCCTCTCTGGTTTACTGCAAGATTAAGGGCTCACGAGGGCAGGTTCTCCATGCACAGAACACCCATCGATTTCACTGGCAGCTCCATACACAAAGCATTTCCAGAATTAGCCCTTAATTATTTACCAAAACCATGCCCTGGAGCTCTGAGTGCATTGCAAAGACAAATGGAAGGATTCATGCAGTAGATAATAGGGTGCATTTTTCTGCTCTCACAAAATATGTGGATGCTTTTATACAAGCAACTCACCTGCAGCCTGGTGAAAAAGGAGTTTATTGCTGATAAATTGACACAGGAGGTTGGAGAGTGGGCTAGCAAGAACAGTATGAAGTATAAAAAAAAAAAAGTGTTAAGTCCTGAACTTGGGACAAAATAACCAAAGATCTCAGTACGGGTTAGGATCTGTGTGGTTCAGCCTTGCTGAAAGGGACCTGTGGGTGCTGGTGGACAAGCTGAACGTGAGTGAGCAGTGCACCACTGCAGCAACAAAGGCAAATTGGACCCCAGGCTGCACCTGCAGGAGGGCTACCAGCAAGGACAGAAATGTGAAACTCCTACTCTACCCAGTGTTTGTTAGGCTGGGCTGGGAGTATTGTGCCCATTTCTGGTCCCCAGAATTCAAGAAAGATGCAGACAGACTAGAGAAGGTCCAAGCAAGGGCCCCAAAGGTGATCCAAGGGATGGGAGATCAAAGGAATGGGGAACCTGAGGAAACACTGAAGGTATTCAGTCCTTTCTCCCTGAGGAAGTGAAGCTTCAGGGAGGACTTGATCAGTTTTCCAGTACCAACACAACAGCTCCAGAGAAGACAGATGCTTTATCTTTATAAGGACCTACATGGAGAAGACAAGGAGCAAGTACAAGTTGCACCAGGAGAGGTTTTATCTCAATATATGACTATATTTTTGCCATGAGAATATTTGATCACTGGTGCAACCTCCCCATGGATGGGATAGAGTCCCCACCACTGTGGGTTTTCAAGATGCAATTGTACAGGATACCAGAAAACCTCATGTAGTCTCCTTTTCCCAGGAAAGATCGGACCAGATGATCTTTTGAGGTCCCTTCCAACTTGGGCTGTTCTTCAATTCTATGAAGCTTACTGCATTGAATATGCAAAATGCAGTAATGTGCCAGGAATTTGAGGATGCCAGTCAAGGTTCATACCTCCCTCCAATGTGTTTACTGTGATAAGGCAGGTTTTTAAATTTTTTATTTCTACAACTGTTTTTTTACTTGTCATTAAGTGCTCTGATGGAACACAGCTTAAAATAACAGGACAAGCAGGAATATTTAAAGTAGGGTTTGAATGTTAACGTGTACAGAGAAAGACTTTCTTTAGTCAGGTCAAACACTTCATCAGCTACCTCAGGGTAACACCTTTCTTGAAAAGTAGCTGCAACTGCAACTTAGACAAACTTTCCTTTTCCAGAGTATTTAAACAAGACATACAATGTAATTATGAGGTTTGCATTCAGGATTTACATGAGGATGTACTATTGATGTCTGTAATACATAAAACTAAAAATTTACTGCAATCAACAAGTGTTTTCAGTTTATTTTAAAATAATGCTTTTCCTTAGTGAATACAAGGAAATGTAAATTGCATAGGCCTTAATCCCTTGATTCTCTTTTGTTTCCATGGATATTGAGTGTATTTAGAAGAGCATAAAATTCATTACCACCAGGCAGGACTGGGTCACCAGCACCCTGTCAACAAAAGCTATTATTGTCATTCAGTCTTTGGAGCAATGGTAAAGGTGTCTGTATCTTTTGGTAGTTAAAGATGTCAGAGATGTCAAAGCAATTTAAAATCTTCTGAACCAGATTACAGACCCCGCATTTTTTCAGATTCATTTGAAGGACTTACATACAGTCAGAGACATACATAAAGCACTGGGTTGCTGAGTTGTAAGAGACAGAAGAGAATCCCCAGGGATCCTCTCCATAAAACAGCAAGTAATAGCAGTACACAGACCTGGATACCCAAGATGCAGAAAACAAAGCATCATTTCCAACTGTCCATCATGTCAGACACACGCTGTTTAATTATGAAAAGTACTGCATGCTCAGTTCACTTGTCTCATGGGAACAATTATTTGTCAATACACAGCAGCCACATCAGCTGTGTCTCACTTTCCTGAATTACACATTTTAAACAGAGAACAATGACTTGCATTTACATATTATCCTTACTTCAGTGAATCAGTACAGAGAGTGGGTAAAACTCACCATGGATGCTGACATACTGCATACACAGGCCAGCGGGCCCATAGCACAAAGAACAAAGGGACTCCACTGGTGGGACCATCTCTAGGGATAGAAATTCTCTCCAGTTAAGGGTGACCTGAAAAGGCCTGTCCCAGGATGCTCTTTCATCATGCAAATATATCCCAGTTCTGCTTCCCCAGTTGCCCAGTTGGCCTCCCCACCCCCTTACACCTTATCTGTTCCTTCCCTAGAATATTCTTCCTTCCCCGCTCTCCCATTGGACCTTGTTCCTTGCCACACCCTCAGATTTTCCCATTGGCTCCCGTACCCAGTCCCACCATATGTACCACCCCTGTGCCCTCAGACCATTGGTCCCTGATGCCTTCCCCACCCCCATATATAACCTTGGACCCTCCATTGTTCTACGTCTTTTGTCACTGGCTCCGTTCATGTGCGGGACTCAGATAAACCTCTGCCATGGAATTCTACACAAGGTCCCTTCCTGCCTCTTTGCCATGGATCTGGTGAAGAAGAAGTTATCTGGTGTGAGTGTGTGCGTGTGTGTGCAGTGCTGAGAGACTTCCTTTTGGAGTCAGTTCGGGACATCGTAGCACCCCACCAGAACGCCCCTGAAAGCAACAGCTGCAGAGTACACTAGCATAGTAATACATGCTTTGTTTAGTCATTAAGAAGAAATCAACCCTCACAATGCAGTGATTTACTGGTCTGTATTCTGAGAATTGTAAAGATCTTCCATTCTAGACAGGAGAAATTAAACTTAAGTTTGTTGACTTAGACCAATTTCTCTTCTGCTTATTTTGTTGATTCACAGTGCACATCCACATAGGACATACTGATTCCTCCTCAATGTGATCTTTCTCAAAGATGTTCCCCTCTCTGACATTAGCTGTGATAGATTTTTTTAAGTCAGGTGCTTTTGGAGACAGTCTCATCTCTCTAGGCTGTCATGCACTTCATAAAGACAGGCTGACATAAAGTCTTGCACTCCCATTTACATCTCTTGATGTGGTTCCAGTCAAAAGGCAGGTGAAGTAAAAGGAAAGCTTTAATTTGCCCTCAGTGGGTATTGGATCAGATCCCACCTACAGTACTTCACTTTTCCAGCAAAGGTCACTGAGCTAAAAGAGACTACACGAGCTACCAAATGTCAGGTCAGATTACTTGAACAGAACCATCTAGGATCCTGCTGCTGCTACTATTTGGTTGTTTATTTATTTATTTATTTATTTATTTATTTATTTACTTGTCAGCATCTATAGATTTATTAGCCAAAGGGAGAAAAGAACTCATGGGCTCCATTCCCCAGGGATGCCTTGAAAACTCCACTTTATTCATTAGCAGCACCAGCAGCAAGGGCAGTTAGTATTTACTTAATGCATGTAAGGAAGAAATGGCATAAAGAAATAAGTCTTAGAATGGTTTACTGCTAGAATTTGTGAAAGATTTGTTCTGCACTTACCTCAATGGATCAGTTATGAAATCATCAGCTGTACGACTAGAGAACTGCCTTTATGGTCATCAGAAGAGCTATCAGTCTGTTGGTTTAGCAATTAAAGCAATTAATTCTAACATGGATTTCATAGAACAAAAGCCAGGGCCTTATAAATTACTCATTCAGCTTTTTTGTAACAGACAGCCATCCCTAGGGTTTGATTCTGTTTATCAATAATTTCATGCAGAGAAGGACCACAGAAATGCACATACTTAGGTAGGAGTCTATGGATCTTTTGCACCTATTCCTAAAATATTCTAATGCCAGCATAAACCAAACATCTAATTCAGAGCAATAACCTATGCCCTTTCTACTGTTAATCAAATATTTTTGCACGACATTAAATCACGCAGAAACAATTTTCAGGTTCTTGTGATACAACCTATTTGTTGTCCCATGGCTAAATCCTACTTGTTAACCAAACCCCTTTGATAACCAAAGCCCTTTGATACAAATTTTACTCACTGAACTGGGATCTTTTCCTACCAGAAATCAGCCCTTTCTTGGGAAAAATCCCAGTTTCGGCTTATTTTGGAAGGGACAGTTCTCTCTGAGAATATTTTTCCCTTCCTGCATTGAAGATTTCTGACCAAAGATCTGCAGCTGAGCACATCTCTTTTTTTCTTTTACAATCCTCAAAAAATGGCAATATGGCCTGAAAATTATTTACTTTGCATCTTGTCCTCTCTAGAATCACTTCCCTGGGAACCACTAAAGAGGTTGAAACGTGAGAAATTTCCTGTCCGCAGAGCTCTCATTAGGTTTCAATGTAGAGGCAGAGATCCTCAGACAATTTCTGCCTGCAGCCATTTAATATCCTAAGCCTTTGTAAAAAACCATCATTTTGTTGTTTTCTCAGGGGAGGAGGGAAGGAGAAGATTATCTAAGTATAGACATGCTATGTTTAGTTGCAAAGTACATGAAGGGGAAAACAGGGAAAAAAGATAAGAGAGTGATGGTAGATTAATAAATAATTATTCTAACAACAGGTTGCCAAGTCAAAACCACTGCATGCTAAATATTAATTTTTGAATTGATTGAATATGGACTTCATCTTTGTCTCTACCATTTGTACTAAATGAGGCAGATATCTTTGTACTGAACAGTCTCTATTAGGAGGCATCACTGAAGAGATTCTGTTAAGTCTTATGGAATTATAACACCTACACCCCAAACACAATACTGGAAGTTCTGAAGTAAAAAAGTAAAGAACAGAAAAAAATATGATGTCTTTCTAGGTACCAGAAGATTCTGAATGAATTCCAGGGAGAATGAGGCATGTTTCCCCAATAGCATGCAGTCCTGAAAAAACTTTCTTAGAGAGATAAACAGTTAGTAGATAAATCACTGCTTAGCCCAAGTAATAATGATTCTCATATGAATTAAGTGATTTTAATAACAGACACATGTTACTGCTTTTGATATGCTGGTAACACAAGGCAAATGAGAGTAGGGAAAACCTATGTAAATTTATTTAAAAAAAAAAAGAGAGATTGACCTCAAGGAAAGCGACACTGGAGGGATACAGGCATCCTTTTGCAAATAGGCTGATATACTTTCAGATTCTCCCATTCTTAAACAGCTGCCTCACCTCTGCCAAAAGCTGGATGCTGACCCCTGGGGCAGGCTGCAGAGGGGATTTATACCTGTCTGTGTTCACTTACATTTCCTTTACAGGAGGTTTGTGCCAATATGGGAAATGATGAACTAAAAAGGCTACAAAGGATAACTGACTGGACTACGGAGGCTTCATGGAGAGAAACACCTTTTTCTTGCTAGGTCTGCTGGAGCAGCACTATTTTGGGTGGAGGGATAGAGTGGGCAGGAAATACAATGTTAAACAACTTCATACACATTTACTATATTCCCTCTGTCACTGCTCATCCTCACCTGCTTGCTCAGCTCCCTGATGGGCACCTGTGCTGCCCATGAGTAACCAGAACTGTGTTGCTGTCGATGGAAAAAGTTCTATCACCTCCTAATTGAACTGTGCCTGCATCCTCAGCTATGAGCAAATTTCAGCAGCCGTTCACTGATGGTTGATACCAGTAAAAATACCGTAGTCTGTCTCCTGGTTACCCAGTATATGTAATTGTTTTCCTAATTACATAAAACATCCCTTTAAATCCATGCCAAGAGAATGGTCTATTTCCAGTTCCCAAAAGGAACAGGAGAGAAATAACACAGGACTTACAGGTATTCACCTGAAAAACAGATGCAGCCAAGGAGCACTCAAATTAAACAGATAACACTTGGGATTGGGGAAGGGGTGGAGAATGAAAGTGGGGGCAGGATCAAACAGACGTAACTCTTGTTGTCTTGAAAGTAAAGATTAGTAACTAGAAAAGCAGAATGAGGGGAAAAACCTCTGTGAGAGCTAATGGGTCTTGGTCAGAACAGTGACAATTCTGCCTTTTTTTTTTCAAATTGAGAACTACCAAGAGAAAATTTATTTCACCATACACATGTATTTGCAACTCTCAAAATATGAATTCTTGTTTAGACTACAAAAGTAGATAATGTAAAACATAACTGCTATTTACTAACCCCACACCCACATTAGAGTTATCTGTGCAGTGTCTGCTCGACTCTTTGCTTGACTAGGAAATCTTCACCCCCTATAGTTAACAACTGAAAAAATTAATAACATATGTAAACTAATAAAAACTATATTAAATCAAGGCAAATTAACTAATCACTCAAATTTAGGGTCAAGAAGAGATTTTTCTCCCAGTGCAGACTGAGATGTTTTTTGAAAATTGTTCACAACCTGCAGCACAGGTTGTGAAGAAACTGCTCAAATCCCATAATTTCAAGGCTTTGAACCCTTGTGATACATCCTCCATTACATGCTTTTAGCCTTCTAGCACCAGATAATCTTACCTGGTGATAAACAAAATGGATAAATATCATGGGATTTATACAAGGCTTGAATACAGAGCTGTGCTATTCTGTGTTGTCTGAGGTATTTGCTAAGTGACAATTCAAAAAAAAAAAGTGAGGGAATCTGTGGCAATCAGCAAATGACCCCAGGAAGCACTAAAATTTCATTTCAAAATCAACGTATTTTCTAATTCAATAGCAAACATTGGTTTATTGGGATTGGCCTTTGTTTCCTCTTCCCACCATTTGCAAGCAGAAGGAATATTGGTAGAAGGTATTTGACCAACCAGTCTCTAGACTGACACTTTGATCACTGAGAACTCTTTTTTTCTCTAATTTCAGCTTCCTGATACCCACTACTGAGCTTTGAAAAGATGCTCAGGTCTTCTTTTACACACACACAGCAATTTCTCACCATAGTCGATTCACCTGGCTTGTGAAGGCTTAAAGTTTTAAATTTTAAGTTAGGTCATGCCATTCAGGCATACATTTCCTGGTAGGGGTGAGGGCATCATCATGTACTGCTTCCTCAGAAGGCAGGAACTATTCAGAAAAGCTCCTCAGGACACCGGAGGGTTGAAAAATAAGTTGATGTCACTGAAGTGGCACCTTTTATGGAACTTTTTCCAAGAATTTTTGTGTTTTTCCCTGGGCAAATTGTGGAACAGATTTTTCCCTCCCAGAACAGATGAATTTCTAGAAGCAAGGACACTCATTTAGGATACAGAAGCCTCACACTCACCTACAGCAGTCCAAGCAAAGACTGAAACTTACTTCATCTACATCTCAGCATCCCTTAAGCATCACAGCATTAAACTTTCCTAGGAATGCTTATTATCCACAAGAAGGATGATATTGTCCACTCATTATATTATCTAGCAAGCTTACATTATCCACAGATTAAAGAAAATGTTGTGATTTTTTGCCACACTGGAACAGACACTGATGATGAAAGTTCTGTATTTTGTGGGAAACAGTAGGTTGGGATGGTTCATAACACTGCAGCTCCCACCAGCCCATCCAACCCCACAGCTGAATCCACCACTCAGTAGAGTTTTGCAGCCTTTCAAGCTAGAACAAACCCTGTGCAGATTTTCATAAAGGCCCTGCCACAATGAGCCAACACAGCATGCACAGACCCCTCTGAAACAGCTGGGACTGCTCTGTACTTCTGCCCTTACGACTGGCTTGAGCTGGCAACCAGGACATCTAACTCTGGTTCAGTCCTTCCTTTTTATTCACACTCCTGATTTCTATTGACAGAATTTAAACTTCTTCCTTTTAACATTTGCTCATAAATCAGCTTCATTGCATAGGACTCAGATTTTCTGTCCACTTACTCTAGAATGCTGAACACTTCAGAGGAAGCCAGATAATTTGCCAGGCACTTCTGAGCATGCTCTTCAAGACTGTAACATTTTAATTATGATGCTGGAAAAAACATCCATAAGAGGAAGCTTTGTCAGCACTGTGAGGCAACAGAGGAACAATTTTGTTAAATGTCCTTCTCAATTAAAACTAGGAAAAAACTTCCAATTGGAACGCAATTTGGACGCCATCAATTTGGAACGCAAAATGCCAACATTGATAAGCATGAATATATATGCACATGTGCACAAAAGTTTACATATTGACTTATTTATATATATGTTCACGTATGTTATTATAAATATGTGTATAAATACGCATTTTATATTTATGTGTATGCACACACATATATTTGTGTGTGCTTATGGTGAGCTCGTTAAGGACGGATCTATTTCTTCCTGGCCAACTCCTTCAGAAAATACCATGGAGCTGTGGCCTTCATTCCCTGAGATGTGCATATATCTCTTATCGTGTGACAGTCCCTCACATCCCACGTGGCTTTTGTTCTGGGAATTCCATATCCAGTAACTGACAAGAGCTGTTAGGGAGGGTATGAAATCCATGCTGCATCTGACAGCACAGCAGCCTTCAGATAGCTGGAATTGCAATCGATAGCTAACAAATGGCCATTCCACTTACAGTATAATGAGCCCTGTCTCAGCCTGCTTTTCCCACAGAGATGCAGGCACTAATTCTAAGACCATTATCTCCTTCAGCTGGTCATAATGACAGTTAAAACGTGTACCAACATTTAAAACACAGACTGTAATTTCTTATTCTCTGTTTAGAATTTGTACTTGGCCAGCAAATGGCTTAATGAACCAGTTTTGCAGACTTTCTAATTACCAGCTGTCCCTGGAGGATTTTTTGTTGTTGTTATTTAATTTTATTATGCTAAAAGTCACTAGACTAGCACCTATTTTGTCTGCTCTTAGAAATATTTTTCCTTCTGCAGCTGAAATAGATTGCATCTTACACTAGGTACTAAGGCAGCACTCTAAACAGATTCAAAGTCACTATCACTGGCTTCCTCATAAGTCTCTGCAGCTCTGTCAGGGTGTAGTTGGGTCAGTTCACTAGACTGAACTAATTGTTTTTCTTTGGTAGTATTTTAGTTCTGGGTCAAAAAATGTACTTGCAATCTCCATTTTTTATGATTTCAACAACAGCCCTTTAAATTTTGAGAGAGAGAGAGGAGGAATCAGTACATATGGTACGTTAAATCTATTTTAAACTTGACTCCCTTCCCAGGGTCAGACTGAACCCTGGGTCTTATTCTGAGCCTGCTTCTTATTTTTTTTTTAGTTAGTTGCTGATTTTCCATCCCATGTAAAAAGTAGAATTAAAATCCAAAACTCCTTGTGATTAGGATCAAATCACAATCCTTTTATGAGTGGCAGCAATTTTCTTTTTACCTCTTCCAGCTTGATGCTGACAATCTGCTTGCCCTTAGGAAGCAGGCTCTGCTCCTTTCAGGCTGCAGAGGGCTGGGGCACAGGTTTGCACTCTTCTCCTGCACGCTCCTGTCTGTAGCCTCCCACCAGGACTGGGGCTGGGGAAATGAGCTCCTTGCCTGCAGGAGGAGTGTGCTGGGCAAAGGTCTTTGTAGGAGCTGCACAAAGGAGCTGCAGGAGCTCCTTTGGTTATGCAGCATCAGTGATGCCAAAAAGAAGGTCAGATCTTTTCTGGCACCCTGCAGGTTCACCAGCTCGAGCCCCAATTTGTACTGAAAGAGGGGCAGGCAAAGCCTGTGCTTATCATGTTGGAAAATGGAGACTCCTCTGATGGTGAAGTCTGGAAACTTGTGACTTTTGGCACTGAAGGATGCATGCGCAATGAATAGAAGGATTTCTGCATGGAGTTATAGGGCTGTGATCTCACTGGGATCACAGAGATGTTGTAAGTTAGCTCACACAACCAGAGTGCTGGGATGAATGGCTACAGCTCCTTTAGAAAGGATAGGACAGTATGGTGGACAGGGGAAGTTGCACTTTACATGGCAGAGCAGAGAGGATGCAGGGCACTCTGCCTTGGGACTGGTGATGAGCCAGTTGAGAGTGATGCCATTGTTGTGGCATCTGTCACTGTCCTCCCACTCAGGAATAAGTAGGTAAGGACTTTTTCAGGCAGCTAGAGGAAGCCTTGTGCTCTCAGTCCCTGATTCTTGCGGGAAGCTTTAACCACTCCAATGTTAGCTGAAAGGTCAGAACAGCAGGACACAAGCAGTCCAGGAGATCTCTGGATGGTGTTGATGGGAACTTCCTGACATAGGTGATTAAGAAGGTGATGAGTGGAGATGCTCTGCTAAACCTCATAAATAAGGAAGAACTAGTTAGAGATGTGGAGGCTGCAGGTGGCCTTAAATGCAGTGGCCATGAAATGATGGACTTTAGGATCCTAAAAGCAGAGAACAAAGGGGGAAAAAAGCATCACTGCTCTGTACTTCAAGAGAGCAGATTTCATGAATCTTCTTAGAACACCATGACATACAGCCTCAAAAAGATGAGGGGTTCAGTACAGCTGGTTGATTTTCAAAGATGCCTCTTCACAGCTCAGGAACTGTCTATCCCAATGAGCAGGAAATCAAGCAGTGAAGTCAGGAGGCCTGGGTGGATGAACAAGGAGCTTCTGACTGTAGTGAAATACTAAAAGCAAGCATACAAGACACAGGGTCAGATCACTCAGGAGGAATATAAAGATACTGTCTGAGTGGGCAGGAACTGTAATTGCTGCCAGCTAGGACTTAGTAAGGAGTTTGCTTCTTCTGCCTGAACAGTGCATCATAACTGATATTAACTATAGGTCTGTATCCTCACTATTTTTCTGCAGTCTATTGTAGCCTTGAAACAGGATCCTGCAACTACTGCCACCACAGGTGACCTGTGTTGTCTCAGGCACCTCATCATGTTCAAACACTGTGGCTGGAATAACCAGAGCTTATCAACAGTGTATTGTTTCAACTGTTCCTTTGCAAAGATACAGTGGCTTTTTAATTTCATATTCTACCTAAACCTACAATCTTTCCATCTTGATTTCAAACACCACATCAACTATTACTATAAACATTATCTAATTAAATTATTTCAGAGATAAGCAGTGAGATGCAAGTGCTGAGTATTGTTAACACTAATTTCAAGGGGTGTGACAGACTGGAGAAATGTCCCTGTTAAATTGTGACCTTGTTTTGGTTATTTCCTTCATTGTATTGTAATCCTACACTGGACTAGGATCTGTAGCATCTGTAAGACTAATTGAAATAGTTGGAAAAATTACAAGCTTTGCTGAAGACAGAACTGTTGTTTTCTGCTCCACTAAATTCCGCCACTGTTTGCAATATCTTACAATGCAGGAAAATCAAACTTATTTCTTCACTACTTCACCAAGGCAGCAAAATTCCCCTTGATTAAAACTGGATAATGTCAATTAAACCAGAAGTAATCACTCCCAGCATGTACTCAATTATAAAGACTACTGCTTATACTTCAGACCTATAAGACTATGCTCCAAACAGCTTGGCTTTTGCTGGATGTATATATTGATCTAATAAAAGATTAAATTTCTTCTAAGAAACCTGAAGTCACTTACACATTCTTAGGGGGTCATGTTTAGGGAGACATCTTGGTTTTACCTGCATTTTTCATCATACTCTGAATCCTCTTTACACCTCTAATTAAACTCTCCTTACCCTCTTGTATTAATTCTTTCACTTATCTACTCACTGGAGAGTGGAGCTGTAAAAAGAGCTCTCCCTGATAGCCTAGACTTGGAAATCAGGATTTCCATGAGGCAAGACATGACATCATCTTCTTTTGCAAGTGCTCCTCATACCTTCTGAAATTCCCAAAAATTTTTGACCAAAATTAAATTAAGGTGGAGATTGCAAATGTCCTGAACTTTAATATTTTGTGAAAGCTGGCAGGGGGCCTGAAGACCTTTGTGAGCATCACACTGAGGGACAAGCAGTTGTGAATCACTCTCAAGAAGCAGCAGTCGTCTGTCACAGGCTCCTTTTTGCTGGATTAAACACAGAGAACAAATGGAAGGGTCTAGGAGAAATTGAAGAAAGGCAGTGGAAATGATTCAGAGGTCTTGCAGCAAAAAACCTGGGAGAATTTGATGACCATGTGGACAGAAGCTTCAGATTTTCATCACAGGATCTCTGGTCCTGACTGGTAGTGGCTGCTCTGTGCAGCCACACTGGCAAGTCCATGTCCCAAACAGTGCATATAGCCCAGAGAGGCTTCTTTGGCTCTGCTCATGGCAAGAAATATTGTGAAGTCAGTATTTTACAGTCAGATAAATTACATGTGGCCAGACATGCATTGTAGTTGTTTCTGAATTTCAGTTTGTATTTTGATTGTCAGACCGCTGTGGGAGCTTGGAGAACAGCTTGTATTAGGCAGTGTTAATAATTATACAAGAGGAAGAACCACAGTCAACAGCTATGACCATGTCTCAGGAAATTGCCTTGTGATACTAAAGAAGAAAGACAGAAGGAAGGTCAAGAGACATTCCCCAAACTCTGGCACCTGCAGATTATTTTCAATAGGACAGTTTATTTATGGCTGTTGATCTTTGTTTAGAGGGCCAATTTTTTACAAAGGGTGGAATTTCCTTTTTATTCATGGTCTCTACTCTTTGGCAAAGCTGAAGCTGGGTATCTGGAACATAACAAGCATAAATTTAAAGACAATATTTAGAAGCCTGTAAAAAGGTGACCCTGAGACTCTCTCATGACCCATGAATAACAAGTGAGTGTTTGTACCATATTTAATATGAAGATTGTGACCAAGCCATTAACCTTTAGTAGTGGGCACTGAGTAAATGTGTCACATCGTACAGAAGGCACAGTAAATCTGTGCAAACAGTGCACAGTATGTGGAGTGGCTTCTCAGCTGCAAGCTAAGATAAATGAAAAAATATCTATCCTTTTATCTCTATTCCTTCTAAGTTTGGGACTTTATAAAGCACACTCTCCGAATCTTATCTCATATCTTTACCCTTAAAATGGCTTTTCTCTTTTTTTGATTGGCAATATTTTATATCAAAATAGGGGTTTATCATTACATTTTAACTTATTCCTTTTTCTGCTAATTCTATATAACTGTAAAGGTTATTGCTCAAGTACTGATTGCTGTTGAAAAGCACAGTACAGTAGAGCTGAAATTTGAGAATTTAATATGCAAATATTAATATGCAAATACGTTAGAATTAACATCCTGGCCTAGGAAATCTGGTGTTATATGGTTTGATGTCCAACTCCCCCAGTTTCTTCTCTCTCAGACTTATATATATTAACAAAATTTCCATCACACTCCTGTTTCTAAACTGAGCTCTGAAGGCAGCCTCAGATCAAGCTTTCTTCTAAATACATAGTGCACTAATTTCATTGACTAGATAATCAATCAGTTTAGGAAATGCACACTTCTGTGTGAACTCTTACTGTCAAAAATTTAGGAAATGTTCAGAAGTATAACACTGAAATTCAGCTGTGTTGTTCTGAGACTTATATTTGCATCTCAGAAAACATAGCAAAAGTGCCTTCTTGAAGCCTATAGGCAGATCTCAAAAATTTCCCTTTTTTGTGTCCAAGTTCCCCCCATGTCAACATTTCAAAAGTTTTTTTCTGCACAATGGATTAATTTAAGCATTTCATAAATGTATGAACTCACTTAAATGAACAAGTTACAGTGCTGAATTGCAGGCTTTATAGTTTCCCATGTTGCAGGAACACTGTATTTCTAATTCACCTTTTTTCAGGAAACAGACAGATTACAGCTCCTTTTTTTGAATCCTTTTGCTTACACACCCTTTGGGCCACATCTCACCGCTCAGCAACATTCATTAAACACAAAAGTCTATTTTGACTGTGACTTTTACTCATAAAAGGATGGAAAACCTTTTAAGACTAAATTCAGTTCTAGCAAATCTTAAATACATCACCATAGACTAAGTACTTTAACTGGAAAGATGAAATCAACATATTTAGCGAGAAATAAGCGATGTTTAGATGCAGAAGGACACTCCTATGTTTACAGCATTAAATGAAAGGGGAACAATGGTCTGGCTCCTCAAATGTGTTCACTGCCTACAACACTTTACTGAAGGCGTCAGTCTGATTTCAGAGACTCGGAGTTACGGAGCGGATGTTTGTCAGGTTCCAGGGGGAATGTCAGCAGACACATCTCTGGGTAGAAAAGGCAGTTTCTCCTCCTAGGTAAGATACTACTACAACACCTGCTGTATGCATGCTTTGCTCCATTTCCTCCATTAGGTCATTCTTAGATGAAACCCAAGAACTATAGAAAGACTTTTGTTTATCAAATCTGAGCTTTGACTGTCACTACCTCATAAAATCTATAATTCCAAACCAGGCTACTAAATTCATATAGTACTTAAAACAGGATGCATAAAAGCACATACATTAAGTATGTGACATGTAAGTTAACTATTAGAAAGAAACCTGTGGCCAAGGTGAAAAATCCTTGTGATTCTTTCCTTGGACAGAACAGCAGGGGAAAACATTTGTAAAATCCAGATTCAAAGATCCAGGCAATTCATCTCACAAAGATCTTTCTTTGCTCCCCCTTGAGAAGCAGGAGCTTCTTTCTAGCTCTTGCTTGAGTCTGACATATTTCAGAGTTTGCAACACCAACTTTTCAAACAAGAAACAAAAAACCCAAGTGCTATTGTATGAGGATCAAATGATGCAATTCAATATTCATTACCATAAATTATTCAAATATATGTTATGTTTCAAGTTGGATTTTACATTATTTTATTGTGAAATTAGCTATCTGCTATTTTGTAATTGTTATCATTTTATAGTCAAGCTAGTGGAAAATGATCCTATTGCTTAAGTATTGTATAACAGGAAATTTGGTGTGAAATTCAGGTTCCATTTCCTACAAAGTACTTGTGAGCATAAATCTACCTCATACAATAGGCCTGTGCAAAAACCGGGGTTTGAAAAGTATATTGAGCACCTGAAGTAGATCTGCAGCTAAGAATGCTGTAAAGGCCACATCACGCCCTTTGAATCACTTCTAAATTCATATCAGATTATACAATCTGAAAATGCAAAAAATAAAAATTCCATACCTCTCACCTAGTATTAATGCTCAGCTGTGAATGCTTGTAAAAGAGAAAGCAGTGTTAGAAGGTCAACTGTAATACAGAAAGATTAAGTAAAAAAAACAAGATAAACCAGACATCTGGACTTTCTAAAGTCATTCATTAAAACAATAGAAGGTAAAAGAATTTTTTAAATGCCATGAGATATAGTTGCCTAGATTTCACAACCTGCTACCATTTAATATAATCTAAATGCCACAAATTCATTTTGTGAGATGGAATTGAGATAGCAGGGAATGAGAGAAAAAATTACATTGATGAGGAATCCCCACATTAACTGTAGACAATTAAGGAAGACCTTAACCTGAGGTCAGATAGAACTTCTCCTTAAAAATTATACAAACTAGATCATAACTAAAAAGGTGCCTTTAATAGAATGGTTGTAGATAGGAATATAACAGTTATTCATAATATCATGAAAGTGATTTCTTAAAACATGTTCCTTTCATTGTACAACCTGTCAAGACAAAAAATATCCACTAGGAAACACTAAGCTAAAAATAGAAAAAAAATGGGCGTATATGGCCAAATATAACATTCCCTGACTAGAAACACAGGTTTATCAAAAGGTAGATGAACATTTGCTGGTTGTGTCAGCCCACCATCCAGCAATGTATGATTTTAGGTCCCTGATCCAAAGATTGAATCTGGATGCAATCTAGCCTTTTTTAATGATTCCTGATGGACTGCTCTTTGCGAATTTGTTTCATTCTTTGCTGAGCTCATGTATATTTTCAGTATCAAAACCTTTAGGTTCTTCTCTTTAATGATATTTTGTGTGGAAAAACACTCCTTTTCTACTTGTTTTTTTACAAGCCTACTTATTTTTTCATACAATGCTGTCTTCTAAATACTTCAGCCTTCTCCATGCAATTAGTAGCTTTAGATTTTTCAAAGTCAAAAAATTTTAGTCTGTTTTGGTTTCCCTTGCTTCATGTTTCTGATGATGTTTTCCAACCTTTGTTAATCTTTTTTGGATCAACAGTATTTATATGTTCATTATCCCAATTTTTAATCCAGAAGTGAACAGTGTCTCTACTTACAGCTTAATTTCCTTAAGTCTTCAGTAAGTGTAAAGATTATTCTAAATCCAGATTTCCTCTCTTCCTCCTCTTTAATTCTTTACCTCAAATAATGCTAAGATTCATGCCTAAGTGACATCTCCTCAGGAAAACAAATAAAACATGTTCTTAATTATATAATTTCTATGTGTGTTTTTTATTATCTCTGTTTTCTCCTATAATTTGTTTTACAGCTTAAAAATTTTTCCAGTGTGGAAACAACTTATGCAGAGACAGAAGTGTCTTTTACAAAAAAAGTTGTTAAATGTTATAAATTTGGAAACTTTTTATATCAGTTTCCTTAGAGCTCTTCAGAAAAAGCCACTTCAGAAAAGGCCCTGCAGTTCATCATTCATTTTATTAGTTTGCACTTAAGATTCTTTTACTGATCATTCAATTTGGAAACAATTCCTTAAATTCAACCCCTGTGAAGATAAGTTTCAATCTGGGAACATCTCTTTAGCTCCTTTGTATCAAATGCTGGCACAAAGGATTCATTAAGGTATTATGGGGGTTTGGGGTTTTTTTAGAGCACCCTCAACAAATTTGCTGACTATACCAATCTGTGCAGTGCAGTTGCCACGCTGGAGGAAAGGGACTAATCCAGAGGGACCTTGACACACTTGAGAGTGGGGCCTGTGGGAACCTTGTAAAGTTCACCAACACAAAGTGCAAGGTCCTGAATGTGGGCTGGGGCAATCCCAGGCACACGCACAGGCTGGGCTGAGAAGCGATTGAGACCAGCCCTACGGAGAAGGACTTAGAGGTGGTGGTTGATGAAAAACGTATCATGAGGTGACAATGTGTGCCCATAGACCAGAAAGCCAAAGGAATCCTGGGCTGCATCCAAAGAGTGTGGCCAGCAGGCTGAAGGAGGGGATTCTGCCCCTTTCTTCTGCTCGTGAGACTCCACCTGGAACACTGTGCACAGTTCTGGTGCCTCCACTGTAAGAAGGACAAGGAGCTGTTGGAGCAAGTCCAGAGGAGGCCACAAAGATGATAAGAGGACTGGAACACCTGCCCTACAAAGACAGCTTGAGAAAGTTTGGACTGTTCAGCCTCGAGGAAAGAAGGCTGAGTGGAGACCTCATGGCATATCTCCAGTGTCTGAAGGGGCCCTGCAGGGAAGCTGGAGAAGGGCTCTTCATCAGGAACCGTAGTGACAGGACGAGGAATAATGGATACAAACTGAAAGAGAGGAAATTTAACTTAGATATTGGAAACAAATTCTTGACTGTGAGGGTGGTAAGGCACTGGAACAGCTTGCCCAGGGAGACTGTGTTTCTGAGGACCTTTCAGTATTTGTTAATGTTTTAAACAAGTTCTACATCAAAATAATTTTTGTCATCCTGTACTATGGCCTTATGTTCAACTAGAGAGTATTTATGCTCCTCTCAAATTTTCTCATTTGAACAAGTTTTCCATTTATTTCTGAAGTGTGACTTTTAATTCTAACAGACTCTGTGGTTAATGATACCAGAATTTTATTTATCATTTTGATTTTACATGGTTCTTTCAGAATCTTTTCTTTTGATAAGTAATGCATATTTACTCAACACTTCCACTGTGATATCTGAAATCTTCAGATTTCACCTACAAGAATTTTATGCTTTTCCACACTCTTATTCAGGCCCTTCTAATCAAACCATATAATTTTTTTCCCCCTTCAAAAAATGCTGTTGAATTTTAGTGTATTTTTATAATAATTTTGAAGAAACTTTTTTTGTGATTTTTTTGTGATACCTTGAACTTTGTTCTACCTGTTGTTCATGACTTTATCAGTGGTAAGTAGCTTTTCTGTTGTAGCTTTTCGAAATAACTGTTCCAAGAAACAGTTGTTCATGGTGCCTACAATTGTTGTCTGTAATAGACTGCATTGTGATGAGTATACCACCTGTGAATAGCATAAATGAAACTTCCTGCTATTAGTCAGGTTTCTGCTCTTCAAGCAAAGAGATTTCCTTTAATGTACCGTAAATACTGCCCCGATTATGAATGGGTTATCCTGACTAATACTATAGGCTAATATCACATTCATTCTCCTTATGTCTGAGAATTCAATCCTGGCAATTCAGTCAGTAAAGAATCTGTAGTTATGATGTTACTCAGATTTGTTTTCTCTAAGGTGTATGTCTCTTTGACATCAATATTTCTTTTATCATTTAATCAAAAGGTTTAAAACAACCAGTCAGATATGATAAGGCTTTATAACGGATCGAGCTGAGGATTAAAGCTGCTCTGAAATTTTATAGTATGATTTCTAATATAAACTTAAATTTTTTGTAATTTATTTAGTTTATTAGAATGTTTAATGAACTGTTTATTGAAAGAAAATTCTCAATTTCTAAACTTCTAACTAGATTTGGGTGAAAAAAGGTAAAATGCTAACTCACAAGAATCAAGACAAGCATGCAAGACTGGCTATCCTAAGCCTTGCTGCATCTAATAAATCTCACCATACCTACTTCAGACCCAAGTCATACGTACTGGTGTTCTGTAACTCACATATGCCTTTATTTCACCTTTTGGCTGTTTTATTGCACCTCACTATACAACATGGAAAAAAATTAAATGTCAGAAGATGGCAGTACACGAAAATTGGTTCCTACTTCAGTCTTTCTAGGGTTTGATTCCTAGATACTCTGCTGACTCCCTATGCCTTTTCCCCTTGCCTCAGTCTTTCAGGCCTTTGAATCAGATTCTATATATATATGTGAGGTAGAGAGAGCAGGAAGCTGCCTAGAGAGAATAATAAATAGCATGAGTCACAAGAACTGTCAACACACTACATTTGTGGAGAGGGTTTTGGAGGTTGGCCTAATAGGCTTAACTACTTATTACTGTAAAAGAAAGTAGTGGCAATATTTACTTGGGCAAAATTAAGTTCTGTTCTACTTCTTGTATATGACTCATCTAGGTATTTATATTATTCATCCCCTCCTTTCTGCAGGTGATCTATTTTACAAAACATTTAGTACATCAATATGCATTAAGGAAAATGTTTCTGTAATTTATTCCTACCAGAAAAAAAACAATCCTGCTTAGTCATTGTCCTAGATTTTCTCCAGACATTTTGAAAAACTGTAAAGTGTAAAATGTTCCTAAGTCAGAATTAAGTCTACCTTATATTCATTTGGTACTAAGGAGATCATGAATTTTGTTTCTTGACTAGAAACTTAGAGAGGAAAATAGATGGTGGCAGATCCAGAAGGAATTCATGAGTCAGCATAGTTGAATGGTATAGGGTCTCCATGAATGGAACCAGGAAAGGTCAAGATTGCCTCGAAACAAAAAAAAAGTCAGGTTTTTGAAAGGAGAATTGGTGGTAAGATGAAGCACATGCCCTGATCACTAAATCTACTGTGGGTGATGCTGACAGTTTGATGCGATTTAAAATGTAATATTTAACACAGGCACAGAGGAGGATCAAGATTGCTTTTTACATATTTCCTTGGAATCGATTGTAATGTGGTTGTTCTTGTAAACTTTGCCCAGAATCTTTTTCACTGTAATAAATCAAAATAAATTTATAAGGTACCATGAGGTTAACTTCCACTAATAATATGACATTAACATGACACAATTAATTTTGTGCATGACCTCTAAATCAGCAAATTTTGTAAGTGTGGTTCTGTGTATATGCCCATTCAGGAAAATTCTTCAGCACATGCTTAGCCATAAATATGCAGTACAATCCTTTATAGCAGTAGGAAGTGAATATATGCCATATGCTTTCCTAAAAGGATTGAATTTTCAAATTTGACCCTGTAACATATTACTCAAGATAAATAGGTATCTGATTCATAGATGTCTATTTAAAAAATTTCAGTGTCAACAAGTAATAAGTGGGGAAGTGAGGTTCCTCTGCAAGTATAAGATTTATTTTAAAAATGCATTGTTAGGAAAAACCCCAAACTTTATTTTATTTGCCTATTACAAAGTGTTCCAAATCCTGTGATATTTAATTTTCTTTTAAGGCACATTAATCCAAACCCAAGAATTATAGCAATTAATCTAAACTTTTGCTCATCTGAAACCAAGAAATTAAATACCTAATCTTTCTCTAATATAATTTTAGTCATCAGTCCTGTTCGTAAGGCACTTTGTTGTTTTTGTTTTTTTTTTTTTTTTTTTGCTAGAGAAACCTGCGGGCCAAGTGAGGCTATTTTTTTAAGCCTTAGGGTGAGAAGGCTGCTTTCTGCTGTTTGCATGTCTGGGCAGACCCTCTGCCTGCCCAGGCCCTGGCAGGTTTGTGCATGGGAAGGCTCTGAAGGCTACCTTCAACCTTGGCTTTCACCTTCAGGCAATCCCAGATCCTGATAAAGCTGTGGAGCGTTTGGCATCTTTAGGTACAATTAGGAGCAACTAGGCTTATTCTTTGTACACTCTGTAAAACCAGCACAAAGGAAAACGCCCAGCTGGTGTTACCACCTTCTCAAGGACAATAAGCTGGCAAGATCCCAGATAGTGACCAGCTACTCAGGTCAGAGACACCAGTACACTAATATTGTAGCTTTTGAAAATGCTTACAAGTCAAAACATTATAGTGAGATTTTGACAATTTGTGTTTATGTGCTAAAGTACAGCAATGCACAAAGAGAAGACAGCTCCCTGAAAAAGAAATCAGCTTTGACAGTAAGAGGTGTATTCTCCATTTAATATTTAGCAGTTGTGATGGAAAACACAAGAAACTGAGAAAATGTGAATGACTACTTGAGAGGCTATAGTTTTCTAAGATTAAGTTTTTTGGTGGCAATACTGACTTTATATGTTCCTGTCATCAGTATCTCCCTTTCAGCTATACTGGTACTATGAACTTGATTTGAGAAGTGATATGGCTAAAACTAAATAGGAAAAGTAATCTTTTTGTCTGAAAATTTTCATGCCATAAATTTTCTGTTCCTTAGTCCAGGTCAGAGAAAGCATCCAGTTTCTGCGTACCAGGGAGGCACAAAATTGTCATTTGTAGTACATCAAGGGCAAAATGTAGAAGGATTCATACTGAAAAAAAACCCCTATACTACACTTTAAACTGCCAGTGTAGATGCACTTGGAATGGCTGAGCTTGATTCTCTGTCAGATCTCTCCAAACTCATGCAAATCCAACTGGCTTCCTATGAGCAGAGATTCTTCACCCCAACTATTATTTCGGTCAATGAAGAAATTAATGCATAAAATAGCCCAGTGTGTTGTATTGCTAAGTGGTCAATAGGCATACTGACTGTAAGGCTCAGTGTTAGTGTATAGTTGCCTGATATCCCATGAGACAAAAACATCATGAAAATAAGAGTTTGCATTACATATTAGAAATTGTTTACTGGCAGTAAAGTAAATCTGTTAAATTTATATTCTCCTCTATTTAGTGTTTTATCTATTCAATATGCATTTCATCTTAAATGCCTTATAAAACATAAACCATGGAAAAAGCAAGTTATGACAATCCCAGCACTGATTCTTTTTCATTTAAGATTGAAACAATACAATAATTTCAGGGAATGCAGTACTAAACAATGTTATGTGAAGGACATCTGAATTCTAAGAATACTGCTTCTGAAAAATCCATCCATGTCACTTCTGTCAAATTGCTGAGTTGATTTGTTGGCTTGAATTTGGGACAGATCACAGTGTGCGTAAAGAGAGAACAGCTCCATCAACGAAGAAGCAGAAGAGGAATTAAGGCTTAAAACCTTCAGGTTTTAAAAAAAAAGTTTTAAAAGACACCTTGAAAATGCAGTCCCAGTTGAGTGTCTAAGGTGCTTTCTGCTGACTGGCTGGAGAAGTGGGAGAGGAGGAGACCAAAACAGTGATCTAGGAGATGGTGTTTGTGATCTGATACTCTTTTGTTCTTATAACCTTAAATAAAGTTTAGGAGATCCAGCTGCACTGGGAAATATTAACCAGTTTTTGCAATTTTATATTGCGAGATGGTAAGTAATCTTATTGCAGAACAGTGGTAGGAAAATGTCAGCCAGGAAGAGACCACCACCTGGCTCCCATCCCGGGTCCAAAGAATGAAAGTATCTTCCCCATTCAGAAATTGAATTCAACTGTTTTGATGGACTGGAAATGTTTTGTAACAGTGTTGTTAATATTATTGCTAAATTCCCCCTAAAATCTTTAAAATTAAGCAATTTTTAATAACTTCAGAATAGTAGCAAGAATAGCTGAGTAAGGTTACTCAGCCCTTTTCATTCTGTCTTCTAAGGTATTTGGGCTGCTAGTGCTGCAATGCAATGGCAGGCTTTTTTGGTCTGAACCATGTCTTATGTTAACCTCAAAATGTTTTTACCTAAATCAGTTTTAATCTTTACTCCTACAAGAACATAAATTTGGAGGGTAAGATCTCTAAAACCAAGAAACTAAATACAGATGCCTGAAAATAGACATGAAGGAACTATTCGGCATTTTATAACTTAAGTTCACACTTAGCACCAGAACAAAGGGTTTAGCTCTTGTGAAATGGAAAATGACATGCTTCTGCATAGCAGGAATCACCTGTAAACAACTTGGCTTTTTGCCACAATTTGACTTTTCATGAATATTTTTGATAGAAAATGTCATGCTCCAAAGAGCAAAAAATCACTTTTTGCAGAATAGTTTTTTTTATTAGCTAAATTTTTTATGTGATCTCTGATCCAAATCAATACATTCATAAGGTCTTTTAGTGTTTGCAAGAATATAAACAACTGATTGATGAACAAGCCAGTCATGTGATGCCAAAAAATTTGAGTAAATGGAAGAGAAGAAATACCATGATTTATAACTTGGAAATAATACTCTTCACTTATTACTTTCTCTCAGTGTGCAATACCCTTGAAATCAGAAATATTGATTGCATTTTGCAAGTGAGACTGAAAAACTGGTTTCTTTCTAAGCTGTTCAGGGCTATTACAGGTCCAGACTAGGGGACATAATGGACAACCTAGGGATCTGAGTTTTCTGATCAGAGCACTGTACCTGAGTGAGGTGAGCAGAGTGGGTCAGGTGATTGTGACAGACTCCACCAACAATCCAGTAACCATCAGAGAAATGTGAGATGGCAGGTGAAGGCTCATCAGTCTCAGGCAACAAGCCAGATCCATCTACCACTGCTATAAGCAGGGCTCTGAGACCACACCTAGAACTGGGTGTTCCTCAGTCCTACCCCACCACCTCAGTCCCATGCAGCCAGCAACCCGTCCTGTGCAGCTAGGAGAAAACCACAGGGCCCAGGTGGTTTGGGGTCAGTGCTGGATCTGCTTCCAAGCTGAAGAATGGATGGTACTCATAGTCTCAAGGTTCTTGATGCAGGACAAAATGAAGCCTAAACTACACCCACAACACAGCTACTCTGTATTGGCAGAGCTGAGACTTAACTCACATGCAAGCGTCCACTGGTGCTGCTAGTTGTTTAGTCTTCAATCACACAAAGCTGCTGCTGCCAAAACAGGGGGAGCAGTGTAACAGTTGTTAAGAATCTTATGCTGGGAGGTGTCGGAGCCCTTCACTGCCCTTAGCTCCCATTGGAAGCTAAAAGAACTCTACCACTTTTGAAGAAAATACTGCACAACCTCCTGCCTTTCACAAGACCTCCTGCCTTTCACAAGACAAAGAACTATATGAAGATAAAAAGGCATTTTCTGTCCAAAACTGGAGTGGGTAGGGAAGAAGCTTTTGCTTTAGTTAACCAGGATAATGCCACTTTTTGTTCTCTGCTGCACTGCCAGTGGTTTCATAGCAACAGAGTAGCATGTTGTGAGTGTGGGGTGAATATAAGTGTAACTGGTCACCAACAGTCCGTAAGTCTAGTTGGATACTGCAGGATGACTGAAGAACATGCACCATGTAGTAGCCTATTAGTACTGCAGGCCACGAGGGAAGGGTAGTGGAGGAAGCATTTTAAGAGGCCTCTGTGTTTTTCCTGCTCCAGAGCCTGGCAGTATCTGAATTCATCTTTAGTGCGATCTCAAATCTCCTTGCAGTTTCTTTGATCTTTCTGAGGTTGCTCACAAGCCACAGGATAAAAGTTCAAATCAAAACTTTTTTTTATTTTTTTCCATCTGTTTTCTTTAGATTAATCTTCCTTACAAAACTCAGGCTAGCCCCATACTACATGGGACTGAAGCCATAGGTACTGTCTGCATTGGTTTCCTTGGCAAATATTAAATAGTTCCAGAGCAAACAAACAGACAAAAGCAATTAAAAAATAAAATTGAAAAAAAAAGCCTAATAAAAAATGAAAGTACTTTGTTCTTCCTAGAATGAAAAAAAGGAGGATGATTTGGAGATAGGTAGAAAAGAGTGAACAGAGCCAAAACTGTTGCTTCCGAGGCCTTGCAGGCAGTCCACAGTTAGAAATGCAAACAAGAGCTATGATCCAGCTCTTCAGTCCCAGCTACTGCTCATATAAGATTATGATGTTTGCAAACACAACACAAACTTAGAAACTATGTGGGAAATAAGGTTGGTACTTACACCCAGAAGAAATTACAAGCTTCTCACGGATAGCTCAAGAGCAGAAATAGAAGCGAAATTTCCTATGGATTTGTCATTCGGCTCCAGTTAACAGCATGACAGCATGTTAGTAATGGCTGCTTTGCTCATTTCTGCCAAGGGAATTCCACAATCTGTTCTACATGGGCTTCAGAGTCCTCCAGGTTAATCTAATGCATGATCTCCAGCCTGAAAAGCTTAAATACTCACAGCTCTTCTCCCTAAGAAACAAACATATAATCAAATCTTATGCTTCAGGGAATAAGCTGATGGCTGCAGGCTCGGCAAGGAATACTTCTGTTTTATGGCTTTGCACAAATTGTGGGGTTTGCCTTTCCTCTGAAGCATGACGCATTAGCTACTGCTGGATGCAGAATACCAGGCTTAATAAAGCAATGTTCAGAGCTAGCTAGCAGAGTCTGTGCTTTTATGTTTTTGTCAGCAGCACTCTTGGTTTTTTCCTCAGAATTTTGAGGCAAAGGAGAACTAATAATTGGCAGCACTGTTTGCAGTGGTATGTCTGAGAGCAGATGCACTGAAAATGACGTTCCCTGTAAAGCAAACGTGACTGATTATCTGTGGATCATACCTATGCTTGGGATCTCCTTCAGGATTGGAGGGTGTGCTGCATGTAAATAGAAGCACAGCTTTCATGAAATGAGCAGATCTCAAATGAGCAGATCTCTCGGAGCATTTTATAGTTCTCCCATTACTATTTCATGGGCCAGCAGCCAGCTTGTCCTTATAGCACAGAAGTAATGCAGTTGCTGTTTGGCTTGCAAGCATCTGACACAGTTCAAGTGAATGCAAAAGGCTTTTCCATGTTGTAAAAATAGTTGTAAAAATACCTGCTGCACAGGTGGGCTCTCCTGAGTGAGGCAGCCCACCCTCTTTGTCTCACAACTGATGCTCAGAAGATAGCAGTTCTGACTCATTTCCACAAAATTAGGTTTCATTCCACCTTTACCCCTTCCCTATAAATTCTACACAGTGTCAGGACAAAGTGTGGAGCCCAGAAAAGACACTGCAGCTAAATTATCTCAAGCAAGGGAAAAGCCTTGAATATTTTACAGGACTGAGTGGCCCTGCAGATTGTGTTAGTCATAAACAAGCACAATGCGAACTCACATCTGGGTTCTCAGCTTCTAAATATACTGAAACTGCCAAGGCAACAGATGAGATTTTCCCATCAATAGCCATTGTGCAGACACTTATTCTGTGATCAGTTTTAGACCAAGAAGAAGTAATATGGCCTTGTCATATGTAAGGCTTGCGATTAGAAATAAACAGCCTCCATTTTATGCCAATCTTCTTAAAGAAGCATGGCCACTTAAGCTGACAGCAATAACAAAAGAGCAGAGAAATGAGCTGACCTGCAGGTTCATTTAATAGTTGAGTAAATACAGGGGTGGCTTTTTGGTAGAAAGCCAGGTTTGCAAAAACGAAACTGCAACTGAGCATGTTCAAACTACCTCTTCAGCTGCTTTTAAACTGATTCTCCTTTTAAATTCTAAATGTTCGGTGTAGTTAATTAATCTTCTAGTTCCCTTTCAGTTGGCATCTTCAGAAGTGAAACTAGGAACAAAAAATCTCCTGGAAATTACAGTGAGCTCCTCAGAAGATTATCTAATGATCTTCACTCCCTCTAGGTGATTACTGGGGAACCTCTGAAACTGCAGTTTCAGAGGAGAGATATGGCACCATAACACATCTCTGCAACAGCCAGAAGAGCCATCAGGAACCTTAGCTCGGGGACTGCTTCATCAGGAAGATGATTACCTTGCATTTCTCCTGTCTAGTTCTTTTATTCATCTGATGCCTCTCATAGCACAGTTGATGCTGGAAGCTGTACAGGACAGGTGAAGTTCCCAAGGCAGACGTGAGCAGCACCAGCCACGGAGCAGCTCCGACACTGGAGTGGAGCTCTGCAGTATGCAGGGGAGAGAGATCATAGCAAAGAGAAACATCGGAGTAAATTGTCAAAAGACACAGCTGAGAGCAAAACACAGTCGACAATCCAAAGCGCCTCCTAAGTGCAGCATAAGAGTAAGAAAACGTATAAGAATTAAAAATATATCTTCTAATATCCCAGTTTGTAGTGGGACAGAAGCAGGTGGAATTAAGACAGCAACACTCAGAGGATGGAATGCAATTCCAGTAGTAGGACCCAGGACATGAAAAACAAAACCAAATGATTTATGGTTCTGATTCCCAAGTGATAAGAATGAACGTAATAAAAGTAGAATAGTAAAACTAGTTCGACAGTAGAACAAATCACCTTGATACCAATTTGTAAAATAAATAACTTTTTCAATAAAAATTGAAACTGGAAAAAAAGTGCATTTTCACACATAGCTCAGAGATCACATAAATGCCAAGTGACATGACAGTTGCTGAAATAAATGCTCTTTTTATGAACAGCAGAGCAGTAAAGCAGGCAAAATAGATGCATAAAATGGGTAAATTTCCAGTGTATTAGTTATTGCTGCCTCTGAGCTGCAGTAAATTACAAACTCATTTTTAACTTTTTTTGTGTTCATGAATACATTTTTGGGACTGGTTTTCCAGCCCCTTCTTTCAAAATTCCATTTTTCAGAGATTTATATTCTTCTTTAAAGTCTATAAATAAGAAGTATCCAGATCTTTTCCATGGGAAGGAAGAGGGCTGAAAACTCAGAACAAACTATTTATTATACATTTCTGAACTTTCATTGCATAAATTCTGCTATCTGTGAACACACTGCTTCCATAAAATTTGTTTTTGTCTAGATATTTTTCCCCTTACAAATGAAAGCTAAAATAAGTTTAAAAAAATCACGGACCTATCCACCCTGTGGTATTCTCCTTCATTTTTTGTTTCTTGTTTATAGCACAAAATCACACTACGTTGTCTTTATTTACTGCTCACTCTACCTATAAATAAGGGATGTAAGATTATCCAGACAGAATGGACTGGAATAAAAAAGATGAAAGATTTATTTGAAATATAAGTTGGCTGTTCCAAGCTGAAAGGAGGAAATGAGTCAGTGACTCTGAAAGTGAATATACTAAGTGCCACAGAGAAAATATTAAACTCTGACTCTAATTGCATCCTCTACTATCACTCTCAAAAAATAAAACAACAAACCCACACCTTGAAAAAAGATTAAAGTTAAGGACCATTAAGTTAAGACATGTCTGTTTTCATCACCTTGGTGCAAAGGTCTATCCTGCTTTGCATCCATGTACTGCATAAATTTTGCACTGAGATAAATAAGCATGCAGAGAGGACAGCAAACACGAACCAGAGACAGAGTTTTTCAGTACATTTATGAGTTCATACATACAAATACAAGGGGGGTTAAGTACTTACTGTGCTTATATATAAGATACTGCTTAAAACTGCAACACAGGGACATAAGGATTATAGCTAATGTCTGAAATTAATGTCTCAAGTGTAATCCAAAAATGCATGGCAATATCTACTCTTATTTTCAAGATAAAGTGAGGGACCCAAATCCTGTGACCCTCCACTAATGCAGAAGAGCAATTGTCCATTTAACCACCCATATGTACCTGTTTTACAGAGCAGATTCCCAGTACAGATTCCTTCAACTTTCTTGATTACTGTGGGCTCACAATCATCAAGATGTATTACCCAAACTGGATAAATCTTGTTTTCAATTGAATTTTTCAATCACACCATTCAAGATTTATCCAGATCAGATTAATAGACTCAAGCCCTATTTAATCTAGATGTCTGATTAATGTGTAGTTCTGTGACTTTCACATGAAATTCAAAACAGGCATTCCAAATTATCCAGCAACAGAAAATAAGCACAGCAAAGATAAAAACATCCTGCTAATTTTCATTAAAAATCTGATTCACATTGGCACAAAATTAATCAAGTAAGATAAGAAATATGTCAAACTTCAAGGATTCAGGGTTTTTTCCTCCCAAAACAGCCCCCCCCCACCTCCAGTCTTTTTTACCTTTACTGATCATTAAGTCTGATAAATGTACTGACAATCCTCTACCCATGGAGCTGATAGAGTTGAAAAAGAGAAGAGCAAGGTCTAAGAACATTTTTAATTGAAGAGTCACTAGTCTTTGATGGGCTCTACACTGAACACACATCCAAAGGCACCCCAGTGCTGATAGTCAGTGAAGGACAACTGATTACTTGCCTTTTCTTTTCCCTGGCTGTAGAGTGCAAGCATAGCTGAGACCTGACATTAGAGCCAAGCTGGTATCAGTTTTCAGTTGCTTTGGATTCAGGATGTACACATCCATACCCTATCAAGGGCAAACACTAGACTGTGTCACCCACACAATTTTGTTGCGTAGCAGCTTGAGGTTTTTCTTCCTTGCTTATTCCTATGATTTTCATTCTAGTTTGATATGAATTATAAATCTTACAAGAAAGCCCATCCAGGAAATTAGGGGCTTTGCTTGGGTGTTGTTTAGGCTGAACTTCCAAATTTCACAAGTTTGTTTCTATCTTTTTAACTGGGAAATAAACAGTATCACTGACTGAAATTAATGACAAGAAGACAAAACCATCATTTCCTTTGTTATGTGATTCCAAAAAAAGTTATGTTTTATTTCCTCCTGACAGCTATGAATCACAAGTCATGAAATCTTTTCAACAATATGACCGTCAATCACAAGATAAGCTAGATGTAGGAATCTACAAATCCAGTAAAGTTGATTCCCGTATTTAAATTCATCATAACCTTAAAATAACATTACAATCTATTTTTTTAAATATTTTTCCCCCAGACCAGATGACTGTTGCCTCCTATATTATTTCAAGAACATTTATGAGAAACAAAAACTTCCTTCAACCTTATTGCTTTTCATGGGTTTTTTTTTACATGTTTTAGTCTTTTAATTAGCTGTCTTTAGCGATATCGTGCAGTTCATTCCTCCCTTCTCAAATCCTGAAGCTATACAGCAAAGCAGCTGCTTGATGGGTAGCATTGTAAAATTCATGATCTGGGATGTACTAATAATGTCTCTCAGGTCATCATTATCAAGATTTAGAAGCATCATAAGGTCTTAGAGGTAACTCCACCGGCAAAAAAAAATACAGTTATTTTAGGATATGTTTGTATGTAAAATGACATCTCCATTCACACTGATATTCCTGGGCATTAGACAATGGAAAGTACTGGCAATATATGTGAAATTCAGAAGATCTGTCTCTGTTATATATTCTCACCATATTTAAAATAATTAAATGTCTTAGATAGTTCATCTACAGTGAAAGATGAGAAACAGAGAAGAAACTTTCCAAGTTACAGATTCTCCTTCAAGGATGCATAACAAAAGTCCAGATTATCTAAGATATATGGGTCTTTCATTTCAGGAAAATATTCAAAATATAACTCCTTGAAAGTTTCAAACTTTATTAATTCATATTGAGTGATAATAGATGGACAGAACATAAGAGCTTTTCATGGCAAGAGATCAGCTGGGAACAGCATGTGTTGTTCAGCAATTGGATGTTCTTTAGGAGAGAAGGCATCCTTAGATACAATTCTATCTTGTACTATGAAGACTTTTTAACCCAAAGTTTGAAATTGAATAAAAATGGCAAGATAGAGCAATTTCAGTACTTCTTGTATAATCTTTTCAAAACCATGTTCTATTTGGTGTGAAGCTCCCTATTTTCAAAAAAAAAAAAAAGAGGAAAAGGAGTGAGAAAAGACTGTGGGCGAATTGATGAAAAATAATTTTGTTCAATTTTCAGAATCTGATTCCATGAAAATAGCAAATTAGATCATCCCATCCCAGGATTGTTCCTTATTAGTTGGAACTGCAGTGTCACTCTGACCACTATAAAGGGAAGCAGAGAAAGGCTATCCATCATAACAGTGAAGAAAGGCTGTGATAGTCATTGAATGATCATTGTGAAATACCTGATTCCTATGCATTGCACAAAATCAGACATCACTCCCTTTTTGTTTTCCTCTATTACTGGATAGAGACCTGTGCATAAGTCCAATTAGGTCTTGTTTTACACTTTTAAGATAATGTTCTCCCATGACATCCAAAAGTAAACTGGATAAGGTGTACATTCACAGTTGGTTTGTCACCTAAACCAGATCTAACCAGAACGCTGGTTTATTGCAGTGTACTCTATGCTGGAATGAAAGTTGTCCTGAAAGCATGTGAGGGAATGGAAATAACTTGGTTTCCTTCTCATTCCTTTTGCACACTTACAAGTGTCAATCAGAAAAGCAGATGTAAAGGATGAATGACTAAAGAAAAATAAATGAGCTTTATTCAGCTTTATTCAGGCTTTACTTTTTTTTTACTTACTTATAAAGTTAGTATGAACTTCTAAAGTAATTTGTCCTTGTTTTACTTTAGAAATTAAGATCTGGAATTTTAAAGGCTAGAGAACTGGGAAAATGAGATCACAAGAAATGAGAGAATGAGAAATTAGCTCTTCCTCGGCTGAATGATTACACTTGTGTTTTGACATGATTTTGCTAGCAACTAATGATTTTTAATGACAGGCTTTTGAAAAAATATTGAAGAGTGAACACTCTCCCGCAGGAGACACTGGAAATCATAAAACATATTTTGTAGGACCTCACATAGGCATGAACACAAAGGCACATCGTGCAATAACTGAAATACCATTGTTTGCAGAAAAAAACTGAACATGGTGTAATTCTTCTTTATCTGTTAAAAGAATCCTAAATGTGACAGTAAATACCCTACAAATCTTAAATAAATGACATTACCTGAAAATAAGGGTCAGGTTTTCATGTCTAAGACAGACGCTAAGACAAGGAGAAATCTTAACCAGAATGGTTTTGCTGGGGTCAGCTCTGATAAGAGTTTTTGCAGCAGTCGTGACTTCTCATTGATGGTGGAAGAAAGAAGGACAATTGTTACATGTGCCCTTCAAGGAAGACTTGACAGGCTAATTTAGAAACAGTTTCAAGAAAAGAAAAACAGCTGACAGCCATTGATCAGTACTACAAGAGAAACTAAATTAGACATTCTGAGAAGCAGAGAATATGTGCCAAGAACAAGAGGACCAGGAGACTGACAGGTTGATTTGCTTTAGGCCAATTTTCAGATGGTGTTAGCAAGTGTAATGAGGAAAGCAAGCAGTCTCTGCAGAAGCTTGACCATTGAAAAATCTACAGTTCATCTTGTCCCAGGGATATTGACATGACGGCATGAGAGATCCCTTAATAATTCGTAAACAAATGGCCATGATCATGCATGGCATGAAATAAAAACAAGGAGATCACTTCCCAATTACTGTCATGGGCAAAACTTATTCAGCTTGGCAATTTAGCTTAGTTTATTGCTGAGTTATGTAAATATTGAAGTATTTATTCAGATATCAGGGGGGAACATTAAAAAAATTTTTAAAACATTAAAGCACTTAAAGAAAATACACCCCTCCTCCCTTCCCCATGTTCAACTTGGCTCCTCTCCTTCCACTTGTTATCGTTGCAGGTAACAATCACCTCAGGAAAGCAACAAGGGGTGCTGGGGGCTGTGGTCAGGCTATAGCAGTTTATCTCCATTGCTGGTCCTCCATGGGCTACAGTGCCCTCAACAGTATCCAGAGGAAGCTGGTTGTATTCCAGTTGACCATATAAGTAAACAGATATTTTTCCAGGATTTTTTTTGTGGATTTTTTTTTTTTTTTTTTTTTTTGGAAG
>VYXC01013395.1:0-73849 GCA_013397175.1 Platysteira castanea | reverse complement strand
GAGTTTTGGGGTTTTTTGATGGGGGGGTGGGGTTTTGGGGAGAGTTTGTTTGTTTTGGACAGATGTTCTTTTCTGATGCAAGTTTTTCTTTAAGAACTGAAAAGTCTCAGCCTACCTAGGCTTCATGGAGTAAGTCATGCTATGTTTCACTTTAAAGCTGCATAATATGTATGGCATATTATTAACTCCCTTCCTACCACCCTCATCATCACCCTTGAAACTGTAAAAAGGCATTTCAAGGACAGGTCAATTTTTAAAATGTCAAGAATTGTCCAACCATTATAGTGGGTTGTCAGGTCTCTCAATTCATAAATAGCAAGTGATGAAAATTACAGAAGAAACTGCCTCTATCTTCAATTAAAAGACATTGAATAAGAATCACAGTCTGGAGCTAGAATTTTACTAATGCATATGGGTGAAAACAAATGACATGAAGTTCTGATTTTCCTGACAATTTTAAGGTCTTGAGAACAAAGCTCAAGGTTCTGAATGCAAATAATTTATGTTAAAATACTTTAAACCATTTAGAAACCATCAGTGTTGAACCTGCATTCTACTCACAGCGGAAAAAACTGCAAAAAAAATTTATAGAAATGAAGACATGACATAAATTTGATACTAAATGCAAAGCCTTTTTAGAGGATTTCAGATCTATTGCTGAAGTTTTGGCTGATCATTTGTACATGAACAAACATGGATTTCTGTGTGAAATTTGTGCAGATGGCCTGGGTGTCCCATTTGCATGCACAGTGCCAAGTGATAAGTGTGCAAATATCCTCCCATGAAGAAGTATAAACTAAATGGCACAAAGTTTGTGAACATTTAAAGCTTAACTTTTATAGTATTTGTAATAATAGCTACCAAGTACAGAAAATCTCAGATGTTTTGCTGGCTTAATCAGTGAATGTTTATTTCAGGCCAGCTCCATACCTGCATTTCTCTTAGAACAAAATAATAAATTAATCTCAAATAGAGATTTGAAGACATTCTTAAGACTACAGTTTAATTTATGTTGTTCAAGTAATGTCCTATTTCAGTATTTTAAAAGTTTGCCTAGTCCATTGGACATTACTACTTTTCAATACCCATTTGACATTGGAGTGCATGGAGTAATTAAAATGAGAGAACGCTTTGTGGGCCACGTCCTTATATTTTGATTAGTGCAGCAGAAAAAATACAGGACTTTGTGAGTAATTCTGGCACTTTTGACTACAGCACTTACTGAATGTTCTCACTTCCAAGAAAATACTAAAGAATGAATCAAGATGGAGCAGCACTCGGGAGGGACACGAGAAATTGAAAGGGTTTATATCTAGGTCTAAATGCCTAGGAAGAACATCCTCGTAATCCACTCATCTTCTCCTAATCCACCCATCTTCTCCTAATCCACCCATCTCAAAAAGTCTCTAACACCTCTGCCTGCCTAACTCTGTTTTTCTCTCTGCATTAAATAAAGGCAGAAATCCTTCTCAAAGATGTAAAGATTGAGAATGAAATCATGGATCCTTTCAAATTCACAACAGAACTCCCAGAGATATAGCACAACAACAGGATACTTTACTAAGTATCATACATAACATAGAGCATCAAATAAGTTGTAAGAATCATGAATTTGCCCTATCTGCACCCTTATCAATCCTCCCAATCTCTTCTCCTTCACATATAAAAAGGTTTCTACTTTGCATAATCCTCAAAGAATTTACATTTTATAGTTTTGTTTCAATTCATAGAAAAAAAGCCCAATTTCATAGAAGAAAAAGGCATTTTCAATCTGAAGCAGTTTCAAAATGAAAAGTTAATATTTTTAATTTAGAAAACATACAAGGAAAACATTTTTCACTTTTTTTAATCTTATCTACTTTGCTTATTTTAAGCTTCTCTATTTACCAAATTTGCTCTAATGCATAAGTAAGTGTGTTCCTTCACTAAGCTTCATTACTAATAAATTTACTATCTGCAATTCATCCACTCCTATCAATTTTTCTCTTTTCTCAGACTATTGCCTCACAAATAAAAATATTGTCTTCTATGTCTTCAACTGTATAAATATGTCTAGGTATATTATGCAGTAGTTGACCCACTTTTGTATATTCTAAATTAAAACTGAAAAACCTCTGGTGAAGATCTCAATGGCAACTAACATTTCATGCTTTAAGTAACAATCTCTCCCCTGTCATAGCTTTCACCTTAGTTCTTGATGATGATTTTCTATTCCTATCATCTAGATCATAGAAACATATGCTTTCCAACTCCAACTCCCATATCAACAGCTCTTCTAAAAACATGCTTATTGCATATGTTAACAAGTGACAAATATAGAACAAAATAGTTCTACTATTTTGAGAAACATCCAGCCAGAAACCGTTTTCCTCAAAGTACACAAGCTAGAAAAAACTGACAAAGTTCAAATTTCCCAAGCCAGGTAATTTTTGAATTGTATGAAATCAATGATTTGCTACAATGACTACTGAAGCTTTACAAAAAATTACACTATACGTTACAGACATCCAATATGCCATTAAAAGTTCTCATTAAAACCCTAAATTTCTTTCTGTGATACATTCTAGCATAAAGTGATGCATTTGTCCACTGATCAAACATAATATTTATGTAAATAGAGCTAATGGTTGCACAGCACCATAATTCTACTACACACATTGATTACACAGCTATATAAACAAGCACATTTATCTAGATTAAACATCAAGGTTTCAGGAGCTGGCAAGCTTTAGGTTGTTAAGTCATTAGCATCCTTCTGTGACAGGATGATTTTTTAAAACAGTACACAAGTGTCAGGATATAATATAACAACTTAGCAAATTTTTTTTAACAATCTTCATTACTGATCAGCAAAACACTGTATAAGTATTCTGTAATTAATTAGAGTAGCTTCATTCTCTGAAATGTATCATAGCTGTTCAAACAGTGTGGTTTGTATAAGGAGAAACTTTATTTTTGCCAGCACATTTTTTTACAATCTTCTTCCTCACTTTTCTTTCTCCCGCAGTAAAATCAAATTATATTCTCCTCCCTCCCTTTCTTGCCTTCTATTTTCCCCAAAATAAAGTAATATTCATTTATTACAGAACAGTAAATCCATGAGGAATCACCAAACTATTTTTACTAATTGGCTGTCTGCCAGATGAAACTGATTAAAGACCCACTGGGGCCAGAGTACATCTATTCATTTCATGGGGCATTGGCCCTATGCAGTTTTATCATTGGGGCCAAGTAACTTTTCGTGTATAAGGTAGTTTACATTCAGAAAATGAAACTTAGCAAAGTTAGTTGTGTCCAACTTAGAGACACTCACAATTAATGCAAGATACTGAAGTGTTATCAACTGCTGAAGAAAGGCTTTTTTCAAGGATGACCTTTCTGTAAGACACAGAAATGGCCAGCAAGGAACCTGCAGTATGCAAAATGAGCCAGACTGCTCAATTTTAGAAGGTGCTGGTGCTTTTCTCCCAGCTCAGCTCATCTGAGTGTTGCCATTCGGCATCAGTCTAATTGGTGTTTGACAAGGTGCTATACACTAACAGACCAAAAGAGACACCGCTCACATTAGCCAGTCTCCTGACACCAAAATGTTCAGCAGAACATTCCTTATCAGTTGCCTAAGGGTGCTCAAAATTATTTTAGTTCAGTAACTCTTTAAACTGACCAAACCCCTTTTCCTGCTGAGATAAAAGGCATCTGTATTCACTTGTGGGCTGTGCAGGTCTGTAGCAGTGCAGCATAGTACAATCCAGTCTTTAGCATGACACTTGAGTTTGGAGATTAGTGGAACCTATGCACCACGTGTCCACTCCCGAGTCCTCTGAAGCACAGTAGTTTGCTGTACTCAGCTTGTGCAAGCTATTTAATAATTGGTCAGCACACTCCTGTGTAAAGTGAGACACACCTGCCTATCCCTCACCATTCCTTAATAAAAAAAAAAAATATAAACAAGACTTATTCTTCTGAAAATGTTGGGAATGAGGTGGCATGAGCATGTAGCTGTCACGTGGAATATAACAAAAAGCAGTGATGACCATGTGTGGGCATGCAAAGAGGAAATAGCACGGACTGGGAAGACAGCAGTGGATTGTGTTGAGAAATGGGCAAGAAGGACCACACAGAATGACTTTAATGAAAGTTTCACAAACAATGACCCATTTTAACAAGTCAGGAGTTGTCAGCAGCAGTCTCAGAAATGATAGTGAATAATTAAAACTTTATTTTCAACTGTATTTTGTAGGCTGACATGGGTGTCAGAAAAAGTTTAAGGGATCAGAACCTCCTGCTGCATTCCCACAGCTCCTGCAGAAACCTGCAGGCTTATGCACCAAAATACTTACTTCTAACGTCACACACACACAAAAAATGGCTGCATCTCTCTTGCCTCTAGTTGGAACTGAATATCTCTAAACTATTATAAAAGCAGGCTCAGATTTGTGTTACTTAATATTTGTAGATGAGAAGCACTGACAGATGAGAAACTGCTTCATGAAAACGATGCAAGTTTTACTGTCCTCCTGAGACAACACTACTTAGCTCTGGAAGGTCTTTTCAGCACCAAATTATGGACAAATTTTAAACAACAAGTACAAATTATAGTATGGGTGTAGCTCTTCAAGTTCATTTAACTGTAACTGGAATCTATTCAACGCTCATAGAAATTGCATGGCACTTTGTTTGAATTCAGAATCCTGTTAAAAATAAGTTTAGCTCATACCTGTATGAGCCCTGTTCACCTTTCTGATTAACACATGCTTTTTTGGCTCTGTTGTGGATAAGCTGGCCACCACACCAGAGATGACAATCCCCAAATGCAAATACAGGAAGCCAAAGTGCCAAAACGCAAGATCATAAAAACTTCTGGTCTGCCCAGTTCTGCAGATTGTTTTTTAGTCAGTTCTTTGCCTACTCTGAGCAGAATACAGACATATACAGATCATGAAAGAAACATGCCTTTGGTTCCAGGAGAAAAAGTCTTAGTGTGACGTGTTTGAAATTATAAGCAGAAGTCTTCATGGGACATCATTTCAAAAACAGGAACAGTTGTAATTCCCATAGCAGACAGCATCCTGCCAAATAGAAAATTCACACCTCATGGATTAGGAGGAAATACAACACAGAGTATAGGACTCCTGAGTTTGTGTGTCCCACGACATGTCATCTTTATCCATCCAGAAATCTTTCTGAAAAAATCTGAGGACTCTGACGTTGCCTGCAGCCCGGCTGTAGCAGATGCACAGGGCAGCGGGATGGCAGGAATCTCAGGCATGTTCAGGGCAGACTGCCACAGCAGAGCGGGCACGCCGAGCCGTGCCCCTCACGCCACGGCAACAAACATGGCGTCCTGGATGTGCACAGGAGGCGGGGCCTAGGGATATGTGGGCGGGGCTACAGCTGTGTGGGCGTGGCCATGTCGCTGTTGTGCCATCATGGGGGCGTGGCTTCACGGGCAGTGATGCACTCTGGGAGCAGCCCCATTTTGCTCTCTTTCTTCCTCAGGGAAGTTGCTGGCACCAGCCCTGCAGGCTCTGTTCTCCCAGCACTACTCATCCCTTCCTGTCCATTTGAGTCCTTTGGGAGAGCACAGCTGAGTCGCAGATGCTGCTCTGAAGCAGCAAATCAAGCTGAAAGGAGCCAAACCCAAGCCAAGGCAAGAGGAGCAGAGCTGAGCCTGAGCCAGGAGGCGGGGCCGAGTTGAGCCGAATACTCCCAACCACAGCCAAGCCCAGGGCTCAGGGACGAGGAGAGCTAGCTGCAGAGAGCATCCGCCATCTTGTCTTTGCCCCAGCGGTCATGCAGGGCTAAGTCAAGGGATGAACACCTTTTGTCCGTAAATCACCTTCTCTTATGTATATTTCTGTTATTAATATTGTTGTTGTTACTGTGCATTTCTTATTCCACTGCTGTTTGCTTCCAGCAAATTGTTATCTCAACCCATTGCCTCTGCCTTTCTCCCTTTCTCCCTGGAGAGGGGCGGATGAAGGGGAGAGGCTTATTTGCGGTTTAATTCCCATGTGGTGTTAAACCAGCACATACGATATGTAAAAAATGTCAGGGAGCAGAAAAAAGGAGATACAGCTAAGGAATATGACACAAGAGAAGCTTTCACAGGGAGTACTTTGAGTGAAACAAGTAACATTCAACTTGGCTGAGATGCAGGTAATCTTAAACTGGGTGCAGCCAAACACTATAAGGGTATTCCTTGATTCCATCAATACTGTCTAGCCTTTTAAATTGATTTCTTGTCAGTAGACAGATTTTTATACGAATTTTAGGTGCTTTTTTATAAGTAATATTACTATTATTATAACACTTTGGTTGTACAGATGGGTTGTACTGGCTGTCTACAATTTAGAATTCCATCTAGGGGATGCACAAAATTGAGCTGAAGGAATTTTTCTGAAAGGGTTTAATGGCTATCAGCAAGCGAATCATTGATCTTGAATGAGCACAGATTTTCTTCAGCTTAAGAGGTGTCTGTGTACAATCCACAGATATCCCTTGATATAGCAATAAGTAAAGGCAGTGGGAAGTCACTCAAGTCAGCAAATTCCAAGTCTAAACCATCCTAACGGAAATGAGCTGGAATTATGTTTTAGTAATTTGGTACTGCCCATGTGAAAGATGGGCACCAGTTCCTGAGCTGTTCCTTCCCTCTGGGTCAAGTGATCCAACAGTCCATTGATTTGATACCAACAACCCTGACTTGAAAGTGGCTACCAACACTGGGATGAAGTGGTTTATTGGTTATAGTTGTGTGCTGCTGTTCTTTGCAGGAAAAAAAAAAAGCAGTTGAGAGTGAAAGAACAGTCATGAGGCTGCCCCTGACAAGGCAAGGGTACATGCAGCCATCCAGACAATATGGGAACAGGACAATCAGTACAGCATCACAGGATGGGAACAGTACCGCTACAGCAGTCTGGAAAATGCTTAGCTCCCTGAGAACTGCAATTCTGCAACAGCAGAGCAGAACATAAAAAGAGTAAACAGCTTCCATTGCATTCGGAAATCCATGCATAGTCTTTTAAACAGTAACAGGTTGTGGCAGAGAATTACCTGACTCGGATCAGCAGTTGCCTTTTCAGCAGAAATAATTCATCATAGTCCTGTGTATTGGTCAAAAGATAAAGATTTAGTGACCATTATAGGGGAAGAAAACCAACCAAAATACATTTAAAAAAACAAATAAACATAAAAAACCAAACAAAAAACAACAACAACAAAAAAACCACACACACACCAAAAAAAAAAAAAAAAAACAAAAACCCACACAAAAAAAAAAAAAAAAAAAGAAAACCAGAAAAAAACCCAAAACAACCCAAAAAACTCACACCAAACCTGCTGGAAGTGTTCTGGTTTGGTTAGTATACAAAAGACAAAAACTAGAAAAATGGATACTCATTTCTATTGTCTTATAGATAAGAAAGCAAGCACAAAATCCAGGGAAGGGCTGTACTGCTGACATTGTATTAAACAGGAAGTGAAAAACCAGAGCTACAAATGTACATTTAATAGCCACATAAGCACATGTAGAACACATAAAACACTGGATACACTGGATAAAGGGTATAATATGTTTGCTAAAGGTACTACACTGTAGCTGGTAAATACCAGTCTAGCAGGGTTTAGTTCAGCACTGAGGACACTGGAGATGTGAGTGGTATTTGAGTCCCACACACCTAACAGGTGTGTGGGAACTGCCTCTTGGGAAATAACTAACCTGTCAGACTCTAAATTTGCGTGGGGAAGTGAAACACTGCTCAGGCTCAAGATTATTTTGGTGGTAAATGAGAGGAAGAAGGAAACTTGTCAGATTAACCTACTGGTTTGGCCATGTAACTGAGACAGATTGAGGACCAAATCCCTCAACTATGCACCACAACAGCTAGTTTTGATCCTCCGCATGCTTAGTATTCAGGTCATCCACATCCAGGGCAAATGCTGTAGATTATGAAGCAGGAACAGTCCTGGGACAGGATAAAAAGAACATTAGAGACTTTGATGGATAAACCCACCCCATCCTGGACAGCCTTATACATCACTGTACACAGATGCAGATTTATTGAAGGTCAAGAAGAAATTTGTATTGAAAACTTCAAATAAGAACAACATGGCATTGAAGTGACCTAGTTTAGTTTTCCTCAAACAGGATTCTAGATTATTCGCAACAATACCTGTCTGTGAACAAGAAACAAGAGAAGATCTGAAGCAATACACTTACGTAAATTCAATCAGTGCTGTCTCCATTAGATTTTATGCTTCCTGTGGTTCCAGATACATGTCTCTTGTCTGTCAAGGGGTTTGCACATAGTGTGTCTGTAGAGATCTGTTTTCCCACTCCCTCCTTGCTAAATTCCCTGCCCCCCATATGGTCGTCCCTCACCCCACCCCTATTCCTAACCACTCCCTTGAGTTCTCCCCATTTGTTCTGTACCCCAATCCCACTCATATACTGCCCCTGCCTTGGGACTATTAGTCCATGTCCTTTCTCTACCCCCTTCCTCCTCACACAAAAATAGAGCAGCATATCATGTGAGCCTCTCTCTGCATGGGCAAAGCGGTCGTGCTGGTCCTCCCCTCCATGTTTTTTTTTAAACAGAGTACAGACTGTGATTCAGGAGTCATCAAAGTGGTTCTGATGGTTGCTCAATTAAGTGGCCAGCAGACAAATATTATGTGAGCCAGACTTACTACTCAGGAAGCCTCTGAGCCATAGGGAACATGACATACTGAATGCTGTAGTTGCTCTTCAAGACAGTCAGAAAATGTTGGCTGAAAACAGCCCTTCTGCTGTGAGATATTTAGACAAAAGCACACATGGAGTGAGCACCACTTCATGTGCTCCAGAAAAAGTAACTCTATATTCAAATTCAGCAAATGCCCTTTCAAATTTCTTTAAAATTTGTTTTGTGTTCTTGCCTTAGCATTCCTGCATGCAGCATCTTTCACCTTCCATCACCTTCATCTTTTATCCAGGAAGGAAAATGTCATTCTAAACCATTTGGACTCAAGGTAGCTGTCAATGTTTCTGGTTTCAAAAAGTATAAGAATTTTCATTATGTTTAAGTGGAACTACTTCCTGAGAAAGAAATGGGGCATCTCACAACAGGCACCTGGCATATCTGAATTGTAGCACCTGCACTTCAGGCTTATAAGTCACAGGGAGAGGGAAGTTTATTTTTCAGGAGTGGAGAGGACACGTTTTCAATGCCATTGCCCCTTGGGCTCTACCAAGCCCACTGTGATGGTCAGGCTCCTTGCTGTGTTTCCTTGCTTAGCCAGGGTTTCCCAGCTGAGGAACTCACCATGCATTATTGGAGGTATCACTCTATGCTGTTTAAATGCTATAGAAGAAGCAGAAGCTTCAAATTATCACTCTCATTTGAAAAAAATAAATTTCCAAAGCTTGAATATGTTCTTGCACCTTAAACCTGGTCATTTGATGATCTTCTACCTCAAACAACTTCTGCAGATCCAAAATCATGATTCAATGACTTTTTTATCAGCAGACTTATTTTAGGAACCTAATTTTCCAGAATAGTGAGCCTTCAAAAAGTTTTCAATGAATTCTAGGGATGGAGCATCCGCAGATCTTCTTTATGACACCAATCCTTCATCATGTCAAATCTTACCTAGAAACTGCAGCTGTTCTAAGGATCACATATTCTTTTTTTCTGGTTTGGTTTGATTTTTTGGGTTTTTGTAAAAAGCAGCCTTTTGCCTTTCCCACTCTGCCATGTTTTCCTGGACTAATCCCAGCAATAATGTGGCAGTGCTTCACATGGATCCCTCTTGCCAGATCATCTCAACCCCAGCTGTTGTGGTTTTGACTGACAGGACACCACTCCATATTTTGGGACTGGTCTGATGACAGTTTGGCAGTTTTTCTTCACAAAGAGTCCCCACTCACACAGATCTTCCTCTTTCTGACGGTGTGTATCTTCAGTCCCTTTCCTTCTGCTCTGCCTTCTGTCTGCAGATCTTTTTCCCTTCTGTTCCCATCATCTCACACAGCCTTCTGCACACTGGCCTCATTTTCCCTCAAGTTCCTCTCTCTCTCTACTCTTTCTTGTGTTTTGGGCTTGGGCTTCTCTTTGGTGGGAGATTGATTGATTGATTACCATAAGTACTCTTGCCTTCTTCCTTTCCACTGTAATATTTTCTCTGATTCTTCAGCAAATCTTTTCATCAGCTATTGCTTTCTCTTTTTTTCCTTATCACAGCATTTCCCTCACTTCCCACCAAGGAACCTGTCTCCCACAGAAAAGTTCCAACTTGTGGTACTACTCTCAGAGTTATGATTTAGATAGCTCAGGCACTGATATTTATTTTATAGTCTATTTCAATGAATTCCCTTTAATAGCTGTTGAGTTATGATTAATCATTAGTCATGTGTTAAATTTACAGCAATATACGTTAGAATGTTTGGATTTCTGGTGTCCTGGTGTCCCAAGACAATAGTAGCTTACAGACTGAAGCATTCTTGCACACTGCTGCAAGATTACATCATCAAGCTTTTTTGGAGATGAGCATTTTCATGCCTCAGTACTGAGCTTCATTTCATAATGGGCCAAATCTTCCTAGCTTTATTCTCTTGGTACCTGCATGTCAGCGTTTGCAGGAAGAGCACTTTGCATTCCAACACAAATGGAAACGCAATTCAACATTTTGCATTCCAGAAAAAGGGTTTAGTATTTGACACCGTGATATGCATCAATAAACTCTATAAGTAACATGGACTTTCTCCACTTACCCTTTCTATCTTGCAATGGTGCAACTGTATTCTCTGTTTCTGAGGAAAAATCACAGCAGAAAATTTGTCCAAATGTCCATAGATTTGATGCTGCATTTTGCCTAAAATTAGTGAAAAATATAATTATGCCAAGTCAAAACCATAAAATTTTAAATATTTCTGTATTTTATTTTGAAAATAACTATCTAGTTTCACATAAAAGTCCCTGAAATGCTACTGTCTTTTAGAGAAAACATTTTTGTTTTTTCTTAGTAAGAAAACAGATCAATATTTCATCATAAACCACTCTAATTTTGAACAAAATCCCCAAGACAATTCTACCATGCATCAGTAGGAAAAGAGAAAAATCCTCTCCAGCAAGAAAGGAGAGATCCTTGACTGCTGTTTCTGTCCAGAAACTTGGGAACAGCTGAGCATGCATAGGACCCTTTTCCTGCAGGCCTCTTTACAAAATCAGAGACACAGGCCTTCACATCTGTGAGCAAACAGCTCCTCCTCCAGCTTCTCAGCCAGAGAGTGCACCTTCATCCGTGCAGGCGCATGGATTAATTTCTGCCGACTTCATCAGCTGTTAGCTGAGACACCTTCAGGTATCTGAGACCCCTGTGTTGCCCAAGTGACTTTTTCAGAGATATGTGACATAGCTGTCACTGATAACTGAGGCATCTAATGCATGAACAATCCATGGTGCAGTGTCCTGATTTTCCAGAGTTTCAACTTTGCTTCATCAGCCATCACAGGAGCCTTACTCTTGGGGGAATACACTCCTGGCAACTTGGAAATTAAGTTCCTCAGGAATCAGATTTAACCACTGAAAGTGCCTTTGCTGTCCACTTATTTTGTCTCTTCGGTGCAAAGTACGAGAAACAGAACAATGGAGGGAAGGAATTTCAGGTGAGGAACATCTCTTAGGATAGATTAGGTGGGGCCAAAGAACAGACAGAGGCTTAATAGGGTGAGTCCTGAGAGCTTTTGGATGGGGATAGCATGAGAAGAGATTGGTTTGCGCCTAGATGAAGGATAAGGGAAAGATGGAGATAGACCTGATTATAAATGGAAACAATTTAAAAATGGAAATCAAATACAGAACTCAGTAAAAATTATGTCTCAACTTCATTTCCTAGAACTTAAATTATTAAACAATGTAACAGATTCTTATCAGCTTCATAAATCTGTCTTGTGGAGTTCATGCTGGTACTTGCAATGCAATTGCTATTGCAGATTCATCTTGCATTTCCTCACTAACCAAAGCAATCCTCAGTAACAACCTATCCATAGTAAAATATCAAGTCTCTATTTTCTTTTCTAGATAACAAACCAGGGTATTGATCCTATTCTGCATAGTAGGTCAGCTTCTTTATAGCAACCTATCAACAGTGCTACTTATCTAGAGCTTCTTTTACATTCTTTTGTACCTTTTGCTGAAACATCTAGTAGAACCAACAGAGTATGTAGAGAATAATGGCACAATTCTTCACCAGAGAAGAGAGGAATGGTGCTCATGGCTGCATAATTCATATACCCCAAAACAGAGCTGTATGGATTTCAATGTTTGGTTCAGTAACATTTTTAATATCATTCAGAACATAAGATCATCCCGTATCAGAATAAAAGATGTTCTAATGGCATGGGAACTGCCAGAAAAGGTTAACTTTAGAACAGATTCTCCCTGCACAGAGGTGAGACATGACTCTCTATAACTCTGATGAGTTCTGTAGATATTCAGCTACAACCTGTATTAATTATGCACTATAAAAAATATGACATCTGCAGCAATTCAGTTTCAGCCAAAATGGTGTAGGTAGTTTCAAGACGATGAAAAATCACAGTTGACTTTATATCTACTTGACTTTACCCTTCTGTGCCTAAAAAGGTAATCAGACTTTGTCTTGCTTTCCATGTAGTAACAAACTATGTCAGAATTTTAAGCTCACTTACTGAGCACTGACAGTTTCATCACATTGTGTGTTCTCTAGAAAACAACAGTTTTTCAAGAATGAAGAATCTGGTTTTGGACTGAAGCAAAAAAAGTTACTTTTCCTGAACCAAAACAGTGATAAAAGATTTAGAAAGTCCTGATGTTCTCAGCAATGACATTTGGCTAAGATAACTAACCCACTTCATTTCATTTTTCTATGGTTATCTGGTGGTGCAGACAATGAATTCTTCAAAGAGGATTTCACAGGGCAAATAATCTAAATTCATACATAAATGAAAGAGGAAATTCTCTTCCTATAAGACACTTTTGCTAGAATGCCACTAACACATCTAACTTCATTTGCTATCAGGTATGTATCATGACGGCAATTTAGAAGACAGAATGATGCCTTTACTGAGTTTTTTTGAGTTACCCTTGAAGATTCAAGTAGCAGTGGTGTAGCTTTCATTTATTTTCATGTCTAATGACAGTAAATTCAACATTTATTTTAACAACAAAAATGTGTTAAAAAGCAACAAGAAAATAGAATAATTACTTTTGAAAGACATGTTAGAGTTCAGGAGGTATCCACTGAGAATAGAAAGATTTTTTCTCAAATATAGAGTTATTTTAATTGTGTCTTATTACCTGGTGTGTGTTGTGCATGGTAAGTTATCAATGCTTTAAAATGTGGATTGCCTGGAGCAGCCCTCATTACAAGAGTAAAACTAATCATGAATGTACTGGTATAAATCACAGAAGAGACATACATATCATCGCAAAAGTCTGAAAAATTGTGAGATACCCATCTTTATCATTCTTTCAGAAGAAACAGGCATTTTCTACAATAATAGCTTTCTAAACGGAATACTGCGATGTTCACTTCCAGTTTTGTAGTAAGTTCAGTGAGATCAGCCCAGCTTTACAAGCAACTCCCCTGGATCTTAAAGGAAGGACTGGCAAGCCCAGAGACTGTTCTGTTCCACTGCACCCCCATTAACCCTCCCCTGAACAGACAGACAAGTGCATACTGCAGGCAACACTAGATCTCCAGCTGTGCTCTCACTTGGGGAGTCGTGACCCTATCTCAGTCTGAAAACCACATGACCGTGTTATCAGATCATCAGACAGAACTAATATATTTTGTCTCAGCAGAATTTATTATCTTACCTTGAATATAGTGTTCTACAAATTTTGCTTTTCCAGGAGTGCAGCAGTCCAAGCTTGTGTTTGTGTCTCTGGCCACATACAAATATGTAAAACACTGTTGTATTTCACACTGGTCATCTAAGGACAGAGCGTGTCTGGCCACAAAGGTGTGAGTCCATGTTTGCTAATTACAATTCCTTTTTCTCTGTTCTAGGCATTGCATCCTTTGGTTTACTCCAGTTGCACTGTTGCAGTTTCCCTACATCGTGCTGTTTGATTATATCTTTCATCTTTTTCAGAAAGGAAAACGGTCACAGAAATCATCATTTTTGTTTCAACAGATTGCCCTCTACTTTTTGCACAAGTTTTTCTCTTTTACTTAAAATTACATCACACGTTCAACATAGCTGGAGGAAGAGTTTCCCTGCCTTCTGAGGTACTCTCTTGGGCTATCTTGAAAATTTTTTCTTCCAAACCAGGAAAAGATTCCTCAGTCTTTTACATTAGGTTCTTCAGACCTATCAAAACATTCTGTTGTGATATTAACCACTGTCATACAGGGTATTGAATATCAGAGAGATGTCTTCTACCATCACATATTCTATTGATACTGTGATCCTACTACAAGCTGGTTTTAATATTCTGTAAAACATACTACTGATTTGTTTCAGGAATTTCTCTCAGGATTCTCTAAGTAGCATGTATTTATAGAGGGAAAATTATTTTTCACTTCTCTTCATTGATTTATGTGTATTTATGATCTGCTGCAAGCAGTAACTCGATAAACAGAATATTTTTGAAATCTCTGTGCTCTTTCAGTTTCTTGTACCAACGTTAGCAGTGTTAAATACTTTCTGGGACTTCTTAACCTGATTCGCCTCATCTACAGGGGAGGAATATAGCACAGGAACTTGTTACAGCTCTACAGACTCTGAGGTCTTCAGCTCTGAAATTGCTCTTTGGCCAATTGGCCATCTGCCAGCTGAGGATAGAGAGAACACTTTTAGAAGTAAGGCACGTCTGTCAACTTATTGTGCCCTGCAGTGGAGAAGCGTCTAGCTACTGGTCATACAAACACCCTACAAGAACAGAACAGAGAATATACCTTTCATTTTCAATTGACTGATGCAAATTCTGCAAATACATACAAAAAAGTATCTTAAGGTATGTATTCATTTTGCACGAATGCACATCAGAAAATAAATACGTGTTGAGTTGTTCTCATGTACTCTGACAGTAAAGCGGAAAAAAAGGGATTAATTAAGACTATCTGCAAATCCTTTAAATTACTCTCTTCTCTCCTTTTCTCTCCTTTTCTCTCCTTTTCTTTACTCTGTTATCCTCTTCTCTCTTCTCCTTTCCTATCTACTGCATTGTTCTGAAAGATTTTAAGCCACCAACAGTGTGTTAAAAGAAACTGAAGAATGCATGTTGAAGTTTTAAAAAGAACACTGTTGTGAAAGTTCATTTCCATGAGGGCTTTCTCTGTGAGAGTCTCCAGTTCCCAGGGAGTCAGTCCTCAGGGACTGCTCTTCTACCTTTCTTCCACAGATTCTCTCTCTAGTTGTTCTGAGCACTGGTGTTTGCCGTTGTATGAAACAGCTTTTCAGACAATAGGAAACTTGTTCTCAGAAATGTTTTCTAAACAGCTGCTCTCTTAACTGGTCTATAGTGTCCCTCCCTTCACCATGTGTTTTGTTTCCCTGTGGATTTGCTTCTGAAATCCTGTAAATAGTATCAGATGTACAAGAAATTTCCATGCTCCTACATAAGCAAATAATCATAAATGGGATTCTGCTGTTTTCCAGATTCCAAAATTCTGTGGGAGACTAATAAAATAATAATTAATTAATTAATTAATTGATTGAATAAATAAATAAATAAATATGTGTAAGATCGTAAGTCAAATTAATACTCATTTCCACATGCAAAGGGAAATAAATCTTCAGTCCCCTAGAGCATATGGCGATAGATATAACTTTTTAAAAACTAACAAAATTTTTAATTTCTCATTTTGTAGAAACATATTAATTATATAAATTATATTGATCTAATAGATACAAATGTGAAGGTTCTTTACCAAGAGAAAACCTTCATGACATTTTTTCTCTCTTCTGCTCATATCATGAAATCCCTAAATATAGTCCACCTTTAGTTATAGAATGACAGAAACAAACAGGCCTTTAAATGGAATGTTAATTTCCACAAGAAAATGACATTTGTAATTTAAATACAAGCTTTTCACATGAGGCTTATTAACTGTGTTTTAATCTGCATTAGTCTTCTTAAAATACCCAATTTCCTTTTTTCCTCCTGTGAGTCTACCAGTTTTTCTTTAGCCATTAGCAACAGTAATAGCAATTAGCAACATCACTTCCAGCACACAGTCATTTCAGGCTTAGCTGTGTAGGCTTCATGTTTAATGAATCCAAATATAACTAGGAAGGTATGAAATAGAAAATATAATAATCCCAGAGGAATTGCAGCCTTCACATAAGAGAAGTCCACAGTAAATCTTACGTGTCCAGTTCCTGGACTTTTGAAACTCTACTTGACCCATAACTGTGAGGAAAACTAGCATGTAGTTTTCTGTACTTTTGTTTAACCCTGGGAGAAGTAGGAAATCTCTCAGAGGTCTTCACCCTGATTTACCAGCACCCAGTGCTTCCAGTCAATCCCTAACAATAGCTCTCAGACAGGACACCATGACAGGTTTTAACCTGTCATTTTAACCAAGCTGTTTTAACCAAGTTCATTCTGCTGTGTACACATGTGTATGGGGTGCAGTTTACAGGAATAGAAGCTCAGTGAATCATCACATACAGATCACAGTAAGGCAGGTTGGAGTTGCTTGCATGGTTGGTTCCTTGTGTGAACCTTTGACCTCTCTTTGATCAGAGGTGCTCTGGTGCTGGCAGAAGACTTTGACTGGAACCCTCAACTACATATTCACTTCACAGTGAAACTTCTTCAGCAGGACAAACCTCACTAAACTACATTTTGTTAAATGGTAAGATCCTGTTTCATTAGTCTGTTGGACATAAATAGTAGAGTATATTAAAGGAATTATAGCATGCATTAGAACTGTACTGTACATTGTTCACAGGATATCAATAAAGCAAACCTCTACACTGTCAGAAGTATCAGTCACATATATGGTGCACCTAGAAACACAAAGAAAATAAATCGCTTAAAAATAATTCTGACTTCTAAATAGATTCCTAACTACTTCTGAGGAGCTTTTCTGTGTGCTGTTCTCCAAGAGCTACTCTGTAATTTTGTTATAGCTATCTTTACAGAGATCATCAAAGTCCTAAGTTTTTGCCTTGTTCTTTTTTTAGCCTTCTGATAGTTTGCATATTTGGAGTCTAAGTTCTCACAGTTTCATGTAAATAATAGCCAATGTTTACTTAATTGTTCTTTTTTGTTATCATTCTTTTACAATGAGGGAAATCATGATGGGCAGTCTTTTTAACCAGTGTGGTTGGAGAGGTGTTAACCTCAACTTCCAATCCATTGTTGGATCGAGAAATGTATAAATATTGAGAAAAAAGAAATACTTGGGTTCATTCGCCTTCTGACATCTCAGTGTGCAAGTGTAGTTCTTTCTCGTGTCCTATAGCCACACTAAGTAATATTTAAAAGATTTTCCTTTGGAAATATTGTTATCAAATATAAGGATTGCTTTAATTTCTTTGGTCCGGTTTCTTGCAGTATTTTGAATCTATAAGTAAAACCAGTACCCACAAGTGACTCTTGCTACAACAATAATTTATCAATCTGTTGCAACCACTGCCATAGTGGCAGGGACCATTATACCAAACATGCAACTAAAGCTTTTTTTTACAATAGTTACCACCTGTCCATAAACTGCAATTTCATATTTTAGGAAAAGGTTATAAGCCAAATAAGTTATTTACAGGACATGGTTTTCTTCTCTGTATTCCTAGAACTTCATAGTGTAATCTCAGTCACTATGGCAGTGTTTGAAGTAGTACAAATAGGCCAGCATTACAGATTTAGATGTCTAAGTCTGTGCTCCTAAATTCATTATTAGGTATAAGGTATGAGACCCTTCCCCCTACTACCATCATTTTGGGCTCTTCGCTCTAGCCAGGTTTAATGAATGTTCACATCACTTCTTTATATCAGACTTTTTTAAGCCAATCTCTATGTACAGATAGAGGGGATTCAACCTAGATAATCTTAAAGGTTCCTCCCAAGTCCAAGTCATTCTATGATTTTATGACTTCCTTTGTTTCTGTAAATAAGAATCTTTCTATAGACCTGCTGACATTCTGCCTTTTAAAATTTTTACTTTAAATGAGACTTTTTTTTAAACTTGAAGCTTACTAAATTCTTTTCTTAGTAGTTGTGTTCTCACATAGAGTATATCAGAGAAATCAACAGGAAAATCAGACTATGACTTAAGGGTCTTCCCACAAGGTTTTGCATTAACCCCTATGCTCAGAACAGCAATTCCCTTGAAATCAAAAGGAAACAGCTCCAGGGTTCATTCCACAAGTTAGTATGGGTTGAAAACCACCATCAGAAGCACTTTTTGAATCCCATTAAAATTTGAATGACTGAAGTTTGTATACAGAAAATGACCCTGCTGCTTTTTGAAGTATAAAATAGGGAACTAGAGCTAATGAGAGTGGAAATGGCATTCTTTCAACAAGCTGATTATTTAATACAAAGCTTCCTCTGGGAAAATAGCAATGCACTGTCAAGCCAACATTATGCAAACTTTACCAGGTTTTAATGCAATCTTATTGCGGAGGGAGGGGGGGGGNGGGGTGAGGAGGGCTGTTTTGAGTTGTTATTTTGGGGCTTTTTTAATGTGTAAGACAGCTGTATCAAAACTAGATAAATGTTTCAAATGAAGCATTGACTCGGACTCCAAATGCTGATTGAAATTTAGTATTTTTGACCCCCTGACATTTCTGAGTTTCCATCAATGCCTGTAAACTCTCACTTACTCTCATCTCTCAGATACACTTTTCACATAAAATCTGTACTGATAAATGAGAAGGGGGGCATGACGTCCTTGAGAAGGATCTGGGAAAATGAGGAGAGGTATGAGAACAAGATATTTCACTGTTTTTCACATGATCATTTGTGCTCTTCTTGAAGGCCTCCTTCTTCCAAACAAGAAGCAAAGCCAATGTAAGTTAAAGCTATGCAATCCTACAACACATAAAATAAACATTCTTCTGAAAGTTCTTATTTATGAAATAGTTTTAGATTTTTCCAATGTACTAAAAATTCACAGACCTAGAGATGGTTTTGTCTGACAATTTGGCCATAAATAATAATGAGTCCTAATTATGGTAAAATTTCTAATTGCTATAAATACTGAGCAGGTGGCCATGGATATCACACACTGCCTCCCAGTTTGAAAATATTTAAGATGCTTTCTAATCAAAATCCTAAGCTTTCTCCTCAGTTCCTACTTGAAAGGCAAATCCCACTAAAGGAAGTATTATAAAATTTGGCTCAAATAGTGTAGAAACAATAGGAGATTTTTGTCCAAATTTAAGACTTATGCTAATGCTGGTTTGTGTTATCAAATGTAAACATTTGTTCTCTCCAGAAAGCTTAGGAAACAATAAAGTCAATCTATTAGGATAGATTATCCTAATGTCAGTAGCAGGGAATAAAACTAACATTTTATTTCCAGTAATGCACACACGTGTGCACACGTGCACAAATACACGCAGAGTAAGCAGAGCCTTTGCCTTGCCTGCTCTGCTTTATGTCAGTCTGGCACAACAACGTAGACAGATACATAACCAAGCAAAGAACACCAGTAGAGGAACAGAAATTCCAGAGAAAATTGGACTGAAATTATGATCAGCAGAGGTGTCTGGCTGAGGAAAAGAGGACATTTTGTGTGACTGAGGATTCTTTGTGTGACCGTTGTCTTATGAAGTATCCAAAAGAACACTTCCTTCTGTTGAAACATGATTTAGATAAACACTGCTTTCATCCTCCTGCCACAGTGTGGCCTGCTCCCTGCATCACTGAGGATGGAGCCTTGGAGAGCCAGCTCTTCGGAGAGCAGCTACTGTGTGCCAATGTTTGAAATGGTAGCAAATGCTAAGAGCAATTTGGTGGTGGATTCTCTAAATATTGGACAGCCACAGGACGTTCATGATCTTCTTCCTAGATCTGTTTCTGAAACAAGTGTATGCATCAGCTACCACAGAATATTAAAGCACAAATATTATAGATGATTTATTTCTCATAAATCACATGAAATTACTTTTCCATAAAATGAAAGATACAAATACTTTTTTTCCTGAGTCTGAGGATATTTAATTATTTCCCAGGATTGAGACTCTGATTCATGAACTTGTTGACCATCCTGGCAACGTGGGGGTCACTTTCACTATTTCTGTGTGCAACTTGGAGATCAACATAACTTGTAACCACTAAAAATGGAGGTTTTATTCCCCATCTCAACACTGTGATATAACTCCTTACCGTTAATCTATAAACTACTGAAAACATTATTTCTAAAATATCAGCTGAAAGGCTGATGTCACTTGCCAAGCAAATCACAAGTTCTCTTCTGTTTCATAGAGCAAATAGTAAATCACTCTGAGAATGTCAAGCAACTCATCTGTGCTGACCATTGACATAGGCTGTTAGACTCTGAACAAAATTAATCAAAGGAAAAACACAGAAAGCTACTTCTGTGGCAGCAGCAATGGACCTGAGGTTACAAGTGAGGTAGAAGAACAGAACTCAAGTTAGAATCCATAGTTATAATTGTGATATAGCTGGATACCAGAACTGCCCGTGTGTGCACACTCAGAGAACTAAATTCACCAAGCTCCTTGTGTCCTGGAACTCCTCATGTCCCGGCCATAGACAAGGCATTCAACTGGCTTGAGACAACAAGCTGCTCTGGGACAATGTGACAGAGCCAGTTCATCCCCTTCACCACAAAGGATCCAACTCTTGCAGGAGGTGTTTAGGTGGGGATATCAGACAGTCTGGAAGACTCTCCCCAGACCAGTGCTGCTGTCACAAAACCAATTGTGTATTTAAAATAACGCGGGTGCAGAATCTGGCCCTTCCAGGTGGTTCATCTTGCAGAATTGACATTGATAATGTACTTGTAAATAGCAGAAATTGTTTCTTCAAATGCAGGAACAGTTTTGCAAATGAGAGTTGGAGATAATTCCATTCTGTCATTGTGTGACAATCACTAACAATGGATGATACATGTACTGGAGTGGTCAGTAGGACCACAGCCCAGCTGGGTTCTGCTCTAGACTGAGCAGAACAGCACTTTGAGTAGTCTCATCTACAACTCTCACAAGAGATTCTAATTGCTACCCAGACAGCAATGACATTTGATTGCCCATGCAACTATTCTTTCATGAGAAGATCCCAATAAAACATAGCTTTTAACAAACACTCTGCTGATGTGTGTCTGTGCAACACTAGTTTTGGTATAACCTAGACAAGGTGTGGTAGATCAAAATATTCCCAAAGAGACAAATGGGATAGTGGAACAGATTGGCTCAAGTGGAATAGGGAGAAGGGGAGGTAGAAACCCTAGTTCTGACAAGTAACAATACAAGTGCTGTCATTTGAGCAATAAATGCAAAAGTATCAGCTCCTTTTGTTTCCCCACTCACTTGATTTTTTTCATAGCGTATGTGGATCCTGTAGGAGCAAAGTTTACCCTTTTAGAGATGACACTTAAAGATCTTGGACAAATATTAAGTCTCAAGATTAAAGCCCTTCCGCCCACTCCAGTCAAGATCTTTAGCTCTGTTGCCATCTACTAGTCTCTTTTGATAATTTCTAGGGGGTTTTTGTTAGAAAATAACTTCAGCGAAAACAAGGCACAAAACACATTAGCTTTTGGGAAATGGAAAAAATAACTGACTGATATGGTCAGTTCTTGAAAATGTTGCAAAAAGCATCAGGGTAAGGATCAAGCAAGCCTTGCCCTTTCAACTTTAAATTATTCTCTATCATTTTTGGTGGCTGATGTCTTTCTTGTCCAAACTACCAGTAGATAAAGGTTTTGGTGCTATTGTGCAAGGGATCCAACTCCTGATCTAAATGCTTTCATAGATGAGCTTTCCAACCCTTCAGGAATGCTGTCACTTTTTACTGTGGTAAAGGACAAAAATCTTCACTGATTTTTTTTGTCCTAACTTAGCTAGGATGTAGTAATTATGTTGTAACCCCTGTAAGGTAGCTAATCTGTTCCTATATTTTTGTCATATAAATCTGCAGCTGCTAATCTCCAAAGAAAGACATCTCTTTCAATTCTTGGACTAGTGAGTAGTCTCTGGACCATGGAAGCAAGCTCGCACTAGTTTTATAAATGTTGTTTATCTGTTTACTCATGTAAAATCTTAAGCATCAGCATATGGAGGCTTCTTAAGGAGAAAAGCTGCAACAAGATTTTGCTGGAATAAGTGTCACAGGCCTTTTAGCGTCTTTGAAATATTCAGGTTTAATTGTTGCTAAATCCTAAAGCAATTTCTCTTCCACACAAAGAAGATTCAGAATTTCTGACACTCTTTGCTACCTTTTCTGTTCTCACATATCACTGTAACCACTATGAACCTAAATTATTTAATGTCATAAATAATCCTTTGCCCAACAGACAGAAATGTTTTTGACTAAAAATGAAAAACTGACTAAGTATATTAGCAAATGAAGAGGAAACGAAGGAGGTTTTGTTGCAAATATTTCATACTGGCAACCATATATATATAGTATGTATACATACACAGAAGATAGATTTATGCCCTTTTTGAATGTTGGCAACATATTTGTTCACCCGTAATTGTAGGTTCTCTTCTTAGGGACTAAACAGATTTAAATATAACTCTTTCTATGTTTTGACGTTTCCCTTCAGGCCAAAAGCAACATTATTGTAAGAAAGTGATCCACTTTAAGAAGCATGTGCAATTTAGCATGATTGTATCACTGGATATCATTACATAAACTGTCCTAAAGAGAACATACTAACAGGTGCCAGAATATTCAATGGCAACAAAATAAATACTTCATTAAAGCAGCCTTAGAAGGCAAATTTATTCAGCCCTCAGCAGTGCTTTGCTATAATAGTAGCCATAATGAATCAGGAAAGGAAGCTCTGACAGAGATTTGAGAAAGAAAAAGTGAATTTTGGCAAAACAAGGATAGAGAGAGAACAGTTATATTCTTTAAAGAGCTAAAAGTTTCTAATACCATAGAGCAATACAAAATTTTACAGTATCATCCATCTGTTGCAGGAGCCTGTGATATCATAACTATCAAAAGTTTCAGGACTTACTTTCAATATACAGATACTTTCCCTCAGAGTTATTATTGACAAGACCAATTGCCAAATCTGGGTGCAAAAAATTTAATTTGGTCTCTTGGTAGCATTTTATCAGACTGGGGACCTCTTTCATAGTTCTACCAAAAAGACAGAAAAATAAAGAAAAGTTTTCTGGTACCAATCACAGGCCATACTATCCCTTTCATACCATTTTTGTGCAGTGGCTGGACTGTAATAGCTTTTGGACACCTGTACATTGTAGTGCAAGATGTAGTACATTATTGTTTGTGACACCTTCAAACACCAATTTACTAGGCTACAGATTGCTCTGAGCCCAATAAATCTTTACAAACTCATCTAGAGTGGCTGAGGAACATTTTCCTTCCCCCTATTTCTCCCTTCTCTTTGGTAGAGCTGGTATTTCTTGTGCAGCCTTGTCCCTCAGATTCTGTCAGCCTGGGGTATTGCATTTTTGTGTTGTGTAATGGTGGAGAAAGGCTGCGAAAGCTGTTTCAGTTTTGTAACACAACAATTCAGGTTGAGAAGAATCAGTTATTTACATAGTTAAAATTAAGAAAGAGAAAGTAGTTGTCTCATAACCTAGGAATATTATTACTATTGTATTTTAAATGCTGTGAAAGCTGTGAAATAAAGCCAATTCCTACGGAGAGTTTTCTTTTATTCTCACTTCCTCATTTTCTACATACAATAGATTGTTGAAAGCAGCTGGATCTCTCTACTCTGTGTTATCTCTAAATCAGGTAAGATCCGGAGAGATGTTCTGGCTGTGTCTACACAGATACTTCCATCATACAGTTCTCCTGCTAAATTTCAGTTTTCAGGAATCTTAAATTTGCATCTGCACTGCTGAGTTTATTGCACATTAAGCTCATCCATGCAGCAGGCAATTTTTTTTGACTAACAACAGTTTTCTGCTGTGGATAGGCACAATGCTACACTAACCAAAGCCATGAACCCTGGGTTTATGGGGAAGGCAAGGAGTGGGGAAGAGAGAGAAAGAAAAAAATTCTCAATTGCTATGAGATTCTCTGCATTTACTAATCACTTCAAGCAATTACTTTTGAGCATTTTTAACTCACAGGTGCAGAAACTGTACCATTCCCTCCTCCACCTTGCTCTGTATGTTTGATTAATTTTATATTCTGCTTTCCCAGAAGTTACTAACAACATGCTGACAGTGGGGAATGCACAACACCTCACTCAGACACTCTGGGAGCACATGTACAAGAACACATTTTCCACGTCACTCGCAGTGAATTTACAGCCCAATGTACTGAGAACAAACAGCAATCTGCTGCTCAGTGTCAGAGAGCTCAAGATCATCCTTGAGAGAAATGTCTTCAAAGCCATTTTAGGTTCTGCTTCAAGCAAGCAAATGATGAGAACAAACTGGCAAAAGGTGTGCAGAGGCAGAAAGAACTAGTTGAACTCCAGAAACCCTCTGGAGGCAAAATCAGTAGTCTGGATCATTTACAAGCCTGGGGAAGAAGGCAAGAGTGGTTTCTTTAGCTTGTTTGCCCGTTTTTCCTTTTAGTTTGTTTAGGTAAGTATGGCTTTCAGGACTGTCTTGTACATCATTGTAATAAAAACAGCACTCCAAAATAAAAACAAACAAACAAACAAAACCCCACCAGAACTGAAGGCAGGTTCAGTTGCCCAGGAAAGCAAACTCTCTCTAGTTTTCTAGTGAATGCTAGAAAGCTATTTCCTCACTGAATTTTGGACTGGTAGTACTCACCAAAGAACAGTTACTGTTCAAAGTCATGAATCCCAACCTTTCCAGCTCTAATCTCCCAAAATCAACATATATACCACCAGCTAAAATTAAACCCTCTCCTTTCCCTGTGCACTTTAGTTGTGTTCACACAAATTAGTCAGCTGTGATTAGCCTGCAGTCACTTTTAGCCACATACTGACACTTGATTTCTCTCTAGATGACAGTGGAAAGCCAGATCCAAAAAGCTAAATTTTAAAGGTAAGTTCAAGAGATGGCCTCGGTTAAGACAGAAAGCATTAAAGTAAACTTCTTGTTGGTATTTGGTCAGGTTCCACACAAATGTGAACAGTCAGTTCCAAGCCCAACTAAAGCTAATAGTTCCTCTTCAGGGAAACCTCCTTCCAAGTTCAGTGCTGAAGTGTTGGTGGACACTTGTCCAAATCCTGTTTACAACGAGTAGTTTCCCCCCACTGTACAAGGAAGGATAGATATACAATGAGAAGTAGAGAAATGTTTCTTGTTTCTGGATCCCAAAGAGGGGCAAAATGCTAAATGGCCTCCTGCTTAGCATTTGATTCTCTACTTATCTTATGAGCAATGATACAATAAAATTAAAATTAAAAATTCAAAGGGTTAAGAGACCTGGCATGACTGAGAATATTTATCTGATGCGCAATTCAAGCCTCAAGGCACGGGAGTCCTAAAATCACCCTAATTTGGGAGCTGACTGAAGTTCTAGCAGCATGAACCTGTCTTTAAGTCCTCTTTAAGATCAAGCATAAGATGTCAGTCTTTTGGTCAACACAGCTGAGGGGTTTTGCAATATGCAGAAAAAGATCAGTTGCAAAATTGTCGAACAGCAGCTTTTGGGAGAGGGTGGCATCTCATCTGTCTTGTTTTACAAGCACAAAAGGAAATAAAGGAAAGTCAGTTATGAAATTAAAAAGACTTAAAAAAAAAAAAAAAGAGGGAGAAATCAATGTCTTTTTATTTTCTTTTTATCTGCTCTGATTTTCCAGCTCTCTCCCACTGCTGAACTCAGGTATCAATTTGTAACTCAAGCCCTGTGGGCTGAGTGATGGGTTCTCTGAACCCCTTTAGGCTGGGGCCAGCAGCAGATCTCTGTTCAGACTGTTCAAATTGATTTTTTGAACACAAAAGCAGACTAGGGAAGGAAGGCACATGCTGTGCAGTGTAATCTAAGCAGAATGTACTAGGGGAAAAAAAAGAATTCCTATCATGTATAAAATTCTGACATTTCAGTATTTGTTTTTGTCCCAGATCTGAATGCAAAAGTTTAAATTTAGATATTTGTGGGAGATGCAAATTTCTTCTGTCCCCTCAAAGAACCATTTCAAAAAAGAATCAGAGTATTTTCTTTCAAAACTGTCAGAACATTCTAAAGTGATATATATGTACTCCTAGATTTATGGTTAAAGAGAGAAATATAAAAGAGATTTAAAGATTATCGAAACAAAACATTTGAAGGCTTTTTCACTGAGAACTGATAAAATGAAAAATCTCCATATTTCAAAGAAACTACTCCTTCGGATAAAAACTTTTTCCATTGAAAAATTTTTGTCTAGTTCTACCTAGGTTTGCTTTTTACATTTAAGCAAATTGCAGTCAGGTAGAGATGAATCAGCATTCTTTGGGCAGCCTTGGTTTTATAATACATTCATGCATACATCACTTCTTACCTGGGAACCTCAAAGTATGTTGCAGAGATGTCAGAGGCTCCACTGGCACTCAGCTGCGTGGTGAACACGGTGGTTCGTATCCAGGCTTCTCTCCAGACTTAGCTGAACAGTTCCCTCATTAGGAAACCCAGCCCAGTGCATGCTGTGGTTCTGTCCACACAGAGAGGATTGACACCACTTGGTGACCTTGTCTGCAGTTTGAGTCAATCTGAGTCTGAGGGGAGATGCCCAGATGGAAAATTGGATAGAGACAGTTTGCTGCCAACCTACTTCCCACTTACTTGTGTCCTATCCCTTATCACACAAGGCAGTGCCAGAGCTACAGTTTTACACAACCTCTGTACTAATTTGAATGACAAAGAAAGTGAGAAACAGTTAAACATCATGTTTCAGAGATCTTGAGGGTTTAGGTAGAAAAGAATTCAAATATGTTCTGTCACCTTCAAGATTTTCCCTGTCTGTCTTCCCAGGGGGTCAAGATTTCTGAAGAAATCTTTCCTCATTCTCCTCCTTTCTGTGGGATAGACTTAAAAAGAAAAGGAATCAAGGAGCTATTGCTCTCACCCTTTCCTCAGAGGTTTTGCCCTGACTACCCTGTGGACTCTTCTTCCTCTCACAGTGTAATCATTACTCTTTAATAAGCTTTTGACATTAAAATAACATTCAGGATCATTACTCTTTCTTACTCCCATCCAGAGCTGAAAGCACTCATCACAAGGGCACACTCATTGTGGTGACAACTGGAAGTCATTCTCATCGCAGTGTGGGATGAGATTTTAAAAATTCCATAACAGATGTTAATTATAGTTTAATATCTGTTTATTGTGATAAACATGATGCTGACTCTGCCCGTGATCCATTGGCCAAAAATTTCCCCGTCTTTGCCCTCTTGAGTTTTGTAGTATTAGATCTTGTGCACTATCCACTTAAAAGGTCATCAGATTTAATTCNCTCATTGTGGTGACAACTGGAAGTCATTCTCATCGCAGTGTGGGATGAGATTTTAAAAATTCCATAAAAGATGTTAACTATAGTTTAATATAAAGATATATATTATAGTTTAATATGTTTATTGGGATAAACATGATGCTGACTCTGCCCGTGATCCATTGGCCAAAAATTTCCCCGTCTTTGCCCTCTTGAGTTTTGTAGTATTAGATCTTGTGCACTATCCACTTAAAAGGTCATCAGATTTAATTCAGATCTACCAAATCCTAATCTACCAAACTGATATCAAATCAGATCACTCTTGATTTCATGGTAGGCATTTATTAAAGCAATATAGAATAATGGGATGATATTAGAGATGTAGAGAAGAGAATTTCCCTGTTGGAAATTGGTATTCCCTCTTTAGGTAGAGTAGAGCAGCCATAAGAAAAATGCAGATTGCTTTTTCACTAGAAAATTTCATCAAGACTAGTCGAAACTTAATCATGAACACAAACCCATCACTTTCATCTTTTCTAATCCTCTTCCATTGATACATTCATGTGGTTTTCCAAAATGACAAAGTTTGAAAAAGCTGATATAAAATTTATTGCAACTGAAGGTGTTTGGACCTGCTGCAGTTGAGGCTGCAAAAAATCCTAGCAAAAAATCCTAGCAAAAATCCTTGCCAGTCTCAACTGCCAAGCTTTTGTCAAGTCTTCTGTACACATGGTGGTTCCTCAGCTCTCTAGCCATAATAAAGGGTGTGCTACTTCCACTCAGTCAGGTGGATATTTGTGTGCGCAGAAATCTTGGCCCCGCTGAAGCTAATGGCACCGACTTTGAGTCCAGTGAGTGCAGTCCAGTGAGCGTTTCACCCCAGATTTCTGTCACTCCCACTACAGCCTGCCACCTTCTCATCACAGCTGCTGCAAGCGAATGCTGTGTGCTCACCTAGCTGTCATTCACCGAGAAGCTATAGTCAATGTTCATTGTTAGTTTTTGATGTCTTCTTCCAAAAAATAAAAGTAGTTTCTGTATGGAATAATTGGTGATAAAAAATCTTCAGTCAGAGTATTTAATTGCCTGGAGGCTGCAAACCAATCTCTCTCACAGAAAGCTGCTTGAAACCAAATCAGCCTGAAAAGATCTTTTCCTTTAAATTACAGTGGTGCTCAGTCTTTCTCAGATATTGTAGCTCAAGTGAATTACTGGAAAGAATGGATACTGAGAACAAAAGAAAAATGATTGGCAAGAATAGAGGCTGATAGGATTGAAATAAAAACCTTCCAGTGCAGGGGCCTGAGCATAACTGCATGTCTTTGCATATTTCCCCAAGGAAGAAGGTAACAAATAGTTTTGGCAGGAGGGAGACATTTTAAGGCAGCAAAATAAAAGGGTCATGTATCAAACCAAATTGTGTTAGCTTTGAGATGTATTAAATCTTTACATGATCTTGTTTTTCTTTGCAAACCTTTTTTTCTCTTTAGAGAACGTGAAGATTTGATGCTTGAGTTTCTTTGCTGATAATTACACACTGCATATTTTCTGCCTATATGCATTGTATATAAGATTATAACATCCTCACAAAAAACAAACATCAATTTAAGGAAACATTAGGGTTGCAAAGACTGTAAAATAAAGAAAAATTATGAGATGTCAAAATTCTGATTGTTTGTGCTTCCTTAATTGAACCTTCCCAAATAAAGCATAGGAAATGGCTTTAAATTACATCCTCACACGTACTCAAAACCCTATAGTTTCTTTGTCTCTTACAGAGAACAAAATGTTTTCCACCAATGTAGAGCTTTAGCATCTGGCTAAACACAGAACAGGAATTACTTTGAGGAGGCATCTAGTATCTGGCCCACTGTGGGAACCAAACTGATTTTAAAAACAAACTTCATGAAAAGAGGCAAAAAGAACAACCACACTGAGAATGCAGCAAAGAAGTGAAGTGAAGGCATGAAAAAATAGAGACAAAGCACAAAAAGAAGAAGAAACAAAGCCTGTGGTAGGATGTGATACAGAGAAAACAATTTATTGACTCATGGGAATTGAGTGGGATTCAGAAAGCTCAAAAAATAGTCAACTGTTTAAGGACTGAAAAGAAATCTGGACTTGGCAAAAAAGAAATAGAGTCTCAAAAAGCTGTGTTTTCTCATCTGCAATTTTCGTTTGCCCTTTTTTGTTGAAACAGCATCAGCTGTCTACCCAGTATAAAATCCTAAACCATTTCCCTCATGCTGAAAGTCTCCAGTTTACACAAACAACCCAGTGATCACATAGCTCCCTATCTTTCTCCTTTTAAAATCTGCTGACAGGCTATATTAGACAGCAACACTTCACTGCTCTTAAATAAATCTGTGACAATTTTTCATTCGTTGCTTAAACTCCAGTATCCTACAGTCATGCAGAGAAATGTAAATCTCTTGCCAGCTCATTTAAGACAAGCTTTAGAAGGGAAAAAAAAAAGAGTAATCCTTCACAAAAATAATTTCCCATAACGATTCCAAACAGAAGGGGAAAAAAAAAATAAAATGACAAAAATTATCCCCAAAAAATTTTGTATCCTGAGGCCCAGTCTTTCTAGAACACATATATAAAGACATTTTTGCATCTCATGACTGGTCATTCAGGGCCCCAATATTCCAGTCATACTTAAATAAAGGAACAATGTACCAAGCAAGGGTCTGAAATGTCATCCAGACCTTGATACGTGTGAGTAGCATACAATCTGCTTTATGTAAAGCTTTTTTTTCTACCAGAGTTCATTATTGTCAATGAATATAACACTCTAACAGTCAGTGATAGGAAAACCACAGGGAATGAAATACTTTTAGGCATGTATAGAGCAACTGTGCCTAATATCCTCATCAGATTTTTGCACTGGAAGAGAACAGCTACCATATGGACAAATAAGGACCAATCTTCCAGCCACCCTCTGTTCAATGGAAAATGATTTCCAGTAGGAAAGGCGCCCTCAGGATATCAGAAGACTGAGCTGGCACTGTGTACATATGTCCAATTCAGCCATGCACAAAGAAATTATTCTGACAACTGGCATGACAAACCCAGGAAAACAAAATAATTAAGCTCTACAGTTAGGATCTCTCTCTGCAATGAGCAGGGCTGCAGCAGTGTTGCCGGCTCAGCTGCAAGATTTTGGCCCCTCCAGCCCACTGCCTCCTGCTTCCCCTTTGTACATGCTTCCAGAAAGTGTTCCTGTCCTCTGTCTCCTCTGGGGCACAGCAGCTTCTTCATGGGAAGCTCGCGTCAGGACTTGCTAGAAGATTGAAATGGTTCACATTTCTGTGCAAGATGTCCTGGGGAAAGCAGATTAGTACTGGAATGATACGCAAGTAAAGGCACATAGGACAAAACTGGGGAACTGCTAAAGAGAAGGGTGAATTGAATTAATCTACTGATATTCTTTTCTGTCTTCCCTCATATTTGGGGGAAAAAAAAAAAGAGAACATGAAGCAATTTTTGTTTTCATTTTAAACACTGATTTGAATCTTCTGTTCCTGACCAAGGTCTTTTACTACTGGTTACTTCCCTAACTGGTGGTGATCTGGGTTCAAATGTCTCCTTTAGGCAAGGGAAAAAAAATCCCTTGTCACCCAGATGTGTGTTTTCATTCTGTAGTGAGGCAATCACACTCCTTCCTCTGGAGGCTGCTTCATCTGACACAGAATAATTACCATGCTTTCATAAGCAACAGAGAGAGCCCTAGTTGTTAGTCCATTCTTCCAGGAAGGAGAAGACAGGTTATACTTAATAATCTCAAAACACAGAGTACTTAATATTATTTTTTTTTTTTTTGGAGCAAATCATTGCTCAGTCTGCTATTTCCATTTATCTAATTACAGAATTATCTATGATATTCAACCACCAAGTGATGAAGAAAGAACACTTTTCAAGGGGATCCCGTAAAGATATTTCTCAGCCTTTTATTATTTATCTATACCTTAGTTTCACAGTACAGCATAACTCATGCCACATACTCATTTAACTTTTATTTTATTCAGAGAGCAACATATTACAATTTTTGAAACATTTTCATACAGCTTGGATGAATGTATTCAATAAATACCATTCAACCCTTAAATAGATACATAACATCCTTCTGCTATTTTCTGCAAAATAAACCAGAATACAATTATCTAGATCTAGTCTATTCATTATCCACAGGTAACAGCCTTACCTCTCCCACCTTCCCACTTCAGAGGGTGGATTCAGTGATCCTGTTTCTCTCCACATCTTAATTTCCTCCCATCCAGGATCTCTCTCTACACTAAAAACTGTTGTGCCAGTTCCTGCATGTAGAGATGATGACAGAAACACCCAGGCTTTTCAAAACAAATCAGCCCCTACCCTTTAGGCCTTTAGACATTCAGTCATTGAGCAGTCTCCAAACTCCTAAATAGATCTCTTTCTCTCCAAAAATCCAAAAGCAATCCTCAGAAGCCAGGGAAACAGAATTAACCTCTCAAAATAGCAAATGAAATCAGCTCAATTAACACTGTTAACAGACAAGCATTAGTGGTGGTAACAACAGAAGTGGAAAGTAACTACAGCACAAAGTCAAACTGGTGTTACTATCCACAGTATTGGTAGTACCTGTAATGGATGGCTCTTGAGAAAAGGCATTAGGGGCCTTGATATTTGGGGAGGAGTACAACAGTGTCCAGCAGTACACAAACCTGCTGTACAGTGATGATCTGGGATTGATCATGGTGTTTGGGCAGGATAAGAGCAAACTCTTCAGAGGCAGGAAACGACAGGTCACAGTGACACCAGCGATTCTGTTAATAAGAAACAGTACTTCAGAATTCTATCAATAGAATATGGCCCAAATATAGTGTGAGAGTGTATATATATCTGTATGCATGTATGTGTGTTGAGATATATAGAGATATATAGAAAGATAGAGATAGAAATATGTATATATAGTGAATATATGGTATTTATAGTAGTTTTTTTCAGTTTAGGAAATGAAGCTGGAGATATTAACATGGATTAAGTAGGATTAAGCTGTCTGAGTCAACGTCAGCCCGGTCTGACAGTGAGCAGTGTGCTCACAGGCCACATGAAGAGCCCGTTCCAGTGCCCACAGTAGCTGTAGCACGGTGTTGCATTTGGTTCTGTGTACTGACTACACAGCCACTGCCAGACAGCCCGATGGCACAGCTCTCCCAGGATCAAACCCATGCTCTAGGGAAAAATCCCCTCCACTGAGAAACTTTACAATATGTGGAAATCCTAAAGCATCTCTAGCTCCTGTGCATTCCCTTGTGACGGGGCACAGTAGCAGCCTTCTCACAGCATTGCAGTAACACAAGTGTGACAGCCTCGTAGGATGTACCAGCAGCCTCATGCTGACATAGGAATGGAAGCAGCAAGATAAAGACATCTTTTTGGTGGTGACAGCAGCGCTTTGCTAGTCCTTTTTTTGTTGGTACTCATACCACAGGCCTAGCTGGAACTACATGAATTTCCTTGAAAATAGGCTGAAATTATACGGCTGTTTTTCCTCTTCTGACAATCAGTTCATTCTTTCACCACAAACTGGGTAGGTGTCATGCCAAGATGTGGCCTAGAAAATGAAGTCTGTGCTAAGAATGCATAGGAAAATGTGAAACGACATGCTCATACTCAAAACCTTGCTCAAGATCATTTCAGAAGCCAGGTCTGAGCTCTGACTTGGCCATGGTACTGGGTCTGAATATATTCTGATCATCCTCTTCATGTCATATGAAAGATTAGCACCATTTAGTTCTTGCATGCTTCCCAAGATTAAAAACAAGAGTGACAAATTGAGCCCTAATGCCAGCAGATGTAACTCCATTTGTGCCAGTGAACTTTTAATCATTTCCCCTACAGCCACAATGAAACTGTGAGAGCTGTGGGAGCTGACTGCAAAACACCATTTTACTCAAATCATACTTTTCGTGGAAGTCTGAGAATAACTCTCGTCACGCTGGTGGAGGCATTAAGGAGGTTTCAGGGTTTGGGTTATTTACATAACTTTAGCACATTTGATTTGGCTAGAATCACGAGAAGGTTTATGATCCATATCAGTTTATGTTGAAACAGCCCTTTAAATATTGCAGGTGGGAATATTCCTATGACCTGTCTCCGTCATGTAGTTCTTAGTTGTGTGCTTGTGCTGGACTCCATTCAGTCCTGTTAAACAGGTCTTACTGCAACAACTTTTTGTTTAACAACTACAATTAATGTGATGAAGAAGCTGATTTTTCACTGTTTTCCTTATCTTTGTACCAGTCGAGGAATGTGCTTAAGGGGACAAAAAACCTAAAACAAAAGCCCACCACTAACACACTGAAGAGTTTATCTGAAGGAGAAGGAAGCCCTAGGGAACCAATTTAATACTTCTGCTTTATCTTCTCATCCTGATATGTTCTGGAAAGCATTGTACTGTCACTGCACTTTGACTAAGCACAGTGCACAAGAGCATACACTGGCCAGGGGAATAATCCTCCTGCACAGATATGGTTGACATGTAAGCTAATCACAGTCAGCAGCCTTGTTAAAATACCATTGTGCTATTGCCATCTGATTTGAAAGCCTGCTTCTGACTGAAAGCAGACAAAACATCAGCAAAACTATAGAATAACATTTTCCCCTATTACCCAGGCACTTAGATTGCAATGTTCATTTGATACCTGACCAGAATATACATTGCTACCCTTCGGCTAGCAAATACCAACACACAAACCAAAGAAGCTATTAAAAATTGTTCAGCAGTAAGAGGATGCTTCCAAACTTTCAATGCAGTTGTTCTTTCACTCACAGGCACTCAATGTATTTTACACAGACTTAAGAAACAGCTCTTCTGTCATTCATTAAGAAATTGTCTTCTTGCTACTCGAGTGCATACTTTGTATTTTTTTCTGCAATATGGTTCTTATTTCACTTTTTGTGATCATCTGGGGAAGAAGAATCTACTTAATTTCTTACCATTGTAAGGATACACCATAAAAGTGGCACATTTGTTTTCATCTGTTTTCTTCCAGGGGCTTATTATGGTTTTAGCTTCTGGTCTTCTACTATCATATGAAAAAGTTACTGAGTTTATGTGGTTATATGAATGGTGGAGGTTGGAGTGGATGTTCTGTATACCTTGAATGCAGTTTCTACTATATATTGCCTGTATTAGCAGGGAAATTGACTTAGTAACCCATAGGGGCAGCTGATCTTTCCCAGTACTATGCACCTATAATGTAAGAACCAAAGGTTTAGTATATGTTAAGAGTATACAATTAAACAAATATTTGTAATAAAAAAAAAAAATTTAAAAAAATAAATTAATTTTTAAAAAGGCAACCTCAGAGAAGAAAACTCCAGAAAAATCTGAAAGAGAACCTGCTTAAGGGAAAATGTTGCAGAACTTTGTAGTTTGAACACAGTACTGCTATAAAGTGGTTGTATGGCTTCCAGTTCAGAGCTGGCTTATGCCAGCCATCTGACAGCATATTTTACAGCATGAAAGAGACCAAGCAGATCAAATATGCCCACTAAAACAAAATATTTGTCTTCTTCAGCTGGGTGAAAACATAATCATGCCTTATAAACGTACTTGTTGAGAAAACATGAGAGGGGCATAAGACATATCTAAAAGAAAAAGGACAAGGATAAAACAAGAAAAAATGACAAGCAAAGAGGTATTTTCTGACCATTAGGACAGTCGTATTTTGAAGCAATAACTATACAGTGCAAACAAATACCTAAACTAATTTTAAGATACAGCCAATCAGTTTATGAAAGATATTATATTAACTACTTGTCTCTAATAGCAAGAAACAGGACTTGATGAATGCTGCAGTTCCGTTCCTATCCTGGGTCCTGTTCACTTCATCAAGCTTTCATATTTTAGTTGGGTGTTATTTTCACAACAGTTCTGAGTCAGCCTTCCTGAAAATTTTGATTTATCCAGTCATCAGGAGGAAAAGACTGGAAATCACTACTGACCTGCAATTTATCCCTAGAATGAAAGAACTTCAGTTCCTGCTGGGAAATTCCTTGATCTCAGGATTCTCTCTTTGAATATATCGCTTTCTTTTCATCCCTTTTCATCTTTCCATCTTAAACAACTACATTTTATTCATCCATATTTCAAACCTATCATCACTCATTCTCTGCTAGGCTAACAAGATAATAAGTCCTAATTTTGAAGTTGCCAACATAGCATATGCAGTACTTGCCTTTCAAAAAAAATTAAAAATTAGACTGTAGGGATGATTAAAACATGAACGAAATGCAGTGCATCTGTCAAAGCATCCTCTCTTACAGGTAACAAACTGTCTAACATCTCTTTAAGGAATGTAGCTAGTTTCCAGAGGTCTAAAGTCAAATACATTGACTTAAAAGTCGCTTTAGAGCAAACCGCAGAGCTCTCTACTTGGCAATTTAAATGACTGACCATTCAATTTATGAGCATTCTCAGCAATAAAATTCAGCCTGAACTTAATAATAGCACATTTTATGTGACAACGATGACAATTATAATCTATAGTTACCGCAGTCATCCTTTGGTCTAGGGGAAGATGACACTATTAATTACACACACTTGCCATTTGTCAGACTTAACTTGGCAGGCGATTGAGCTCTGAACCATCTTCAGCTTGACTTCTACATTTTCCATTTTCTAATCCACTGGAACGAAGATAATTAGAACAGAGAAAAATGAGAGGCTTTCTTTTTCCTGACTTGTTTAAAGATGTACCAAATCTCTACCACATTAGTGGCATATTCAGTAACACCACAGTCACCTTAAAGGCTGTGCCACTTCAGTTAAAAAGCTGTTGGCATTTATTTCGCAAAAACTATGCTCCAGAGGCACTTCATTTATTATTCATTTTAATTTGCATTGAATGAAATGCAACATGGAAAGGCTCTCAGCCCATATGTAACTTTCACATAATTCTAGCATTTTACTATTTTTGTCTGTAATTTTATTTTCCATGCTTGTTGACATTTCTAGTCTTCTGGGGGCATTAAAATATATTGACTAGCTTTAAAATATTGTAAAAAGATTTTCTCTAAACTCTTTGTCAACTAAAAAGCAAATCATTGATTCCAAATTAGGAAATAAATCTCTGTTTAGGGTAATATCTAAGTACCTGCATGTTCTGTACCTAAAGATGCAATTTCATATAAGGATTCAGGGTCAAACTCTACAACAGAGACAATTTAAAGTATATGCATTAACGTACTCTTGACCTGGTAGATTAATCTAAATAATTCTCCCAGTCAGTTTCCCCAGTACATACTTACCTGTGGAAAAGAAAAAATAAACAAAAATACCCCAAAACCTCTCCCTCCACCACAAAAAACCCAACAAAACAAACAAAAAACCAACAAACCAACCAACTAACCAACCAAAAAACACCTAACAGACAGACACTAGTTGTTTCCCCCAACCAATCCAACTCTTCCCAAGTACGCACTTAAAAGGAAGAATTTCAAAGCATTAGACTTAGGTCAACAAATTTAGACCACTTTGGGCTCACAACAAATGGTTAAAACAGAAAGGAGAAGGAACTAAAGCATTTTAAAGTTGAAAGACCTTCTTTAAAAATGGCTGTTCTTTGTCTTTCTTTTACAAAGCTCCTCCAATGCTCCTAGCTACAGCAATAAGCAGACAGCAAACCTGCTTCTGAGGCCGCAATGCCACAGCTGTTTGAGCTCCCCTGAATTGTGGACCAAGTCCACCACACTTCCCTCTCCCCAGACATGTTTTTGTCTCCTGACTATTGCACTATCACTGATGTTCACCTGGCCTCACAGAAAGCAGGTTCAGAGGGAGTAATCCTAGCAGCAGATTCACACCTTGTTCTCGGCCAGATTTGTTGTATGAAGAAGTTCATCAGTAGATGAAATATCTGCTAACAGTGTCACAAGAGAAGAAATGCATCAAAAGAGAATAAAAGATGACCTGAGACTTCTCTAGGCTCCTGTGAAAACAAAGGAAGTTTGGAGTGTTTCACAGGTAAAACACACACTTAAACTCTTCCCAGTAGTATTCAGCCACATGAAATGCTTTGCCTGGTAAGGTTTTGCAAAACCTTGCAAATGTTTGCTTTTCAGCTCTGTAGGCTGTTCTGTCTACAGGCGATTCAAACGTCAGTACTAGAGAGTTTGCCTGGCCATCACCTCAGCTTCTAATATTGGTGTTTCACAGTTTCATATGTACCTACTTTAAAAAAAATCCAGTTTAGAGAAGATAAAGTTTCCAGAGCTATTCTCTGTATTTAAAGGTGAAAATACAGCTTGAACTAGTGACATGTAAAGAAATGTTTATGCTGAATAGTCTGTTTTAAGTACATACATCAGTTTCAAGCATTCAATCACGAGCACTATTTATTTTGGATTGCATTTTATTTCTGGATTTGAAGGTGCAGGACTGCAATACTGGATGTTATTTAGAAATAATTCAAGGCCTTAATATTTGATCTATGCTGTATGTCTTAAAATAATATTAAGTAAGTGTGTCAGGGGAATTATTGTGGGGCGATAAAGCAAAAAGTAATCATTAAAAGTGAATAAATCCAATACTTGAAGCAGAACACTTTGAAAGTAGTCAGATCCATAATCTCAAATACCACTAAATATCCATTCTCAAATATCTACACTTAATAATCAGACTGCTTGGCAGACCATTTTTAGAGTACTTAATAACACTTGTGGCTGTAAATCAAGTACACCAAAAATATTTCCTCCTATTTAATTCAAATCTCCGATTACAGATCTTGCAGTCTTCTACTTGAGACTGTTCCTCTCAGCACTGGCATGAACCACCATCGTTCCACAGAGACACACAAAAAAGGCATGCCCACACAAATCTGTGTGTATAAATACCACACAAAATTTCTTAGTAGGACAGACTGGGCAAGAAAAATTGCTGAAACATGCCTTTTGCTGCACAGCCAAGGAAAATTGTAAAGCCCCAAAGTTACCGGCTCAGTTCCTATCCACGTCCTAGTTAACAATCCCTCAGCATCCTCTGCAAGCAACACTTCCATGGAGATTTTGTGAAGTTATTAAGAGTTCTGGAAAAGACCTCGTTAAAGTTATGTAACAAAGCAAAATGGATCTATGGGGAGATTTTCTTTCTCAGAGAGTATTTACACTTTTATTAGCATGCTTTTGAGGAGATAAAAAAAAAATAAAATGCATTAATATAGATAAACATATATAGGCAAACACACACAGACACAAACACACCTTCTTGTTCGTTTGTACTGTGGCACTAATAGTAACAACAGCAATAAAAATTACAAAGGATTTAGATTGAAGCTTTACTGCAGTTTGTTCAAGTTCCAGTGTTGCTTTATTATCAGCAGAAACTTCCTTTCGAGCTAAAAAAAGTTATGCCTTATTGAAGAAGCAATATTTTGAAGTTTTGTGTTTTGCGTTTCTCAGAAAAGTTACCATATTCAGCTGCCAGCTGGAAAGAAGTTTTCAGGCACAAGCAGCTGTCCAGGCTCTGTGGCTGCCCTGTGCTGCAGCTGCCTGTGGACAACCCCTGTCCCTTGGGCTGAGGCTGCTCAGGCCACATCTGGCTGCTTAGATCTCAATGTGACACTCAGGCTTCCCTTTCCCTGACACAGGAGACTGTATAATGAGGCAGTTTACAGTCCTGCATAATCTTTAGGAATAACAACTTTGCCTACACTACATGTATGGAGAGGGGCTTTCAGGAGCTCTGGGTGTTTGGATTGCCATAGAGATAAATATCCCAATGTCTATCTACTTGCAGCTTCAATCCTGTCCAATCCTGCTCAACAAAATCCTTTATTTCCAGTTTACTTTCAGATGTTTTGACTCTCTCTTGCTCCTTCGTGTTCCTCTTTTCATAGGAATAAATTGCAGCTGTTCCCTCTTGTCCTAAAGCCAATTGTTCAAGAGATGGGAGCTCACATAAGAACAAGGAGCAATCTTCCTGCCAGCTGCAGCCATGTACACCCAAGCAATGCCCGCCCTTGTGTGCACAAACCACATCTACAGACCACTGCACCCATAGCAAGACTGAGCTGTATCTTCTGTCTGTGGGATATCCTGATCTCTTCAATTTCATCCTTCTAAGCTAAGTGTTTTCTGGTGCACATGGGGATAGAATGAAAAGACTTTTTTTAATCTTTTTCCTCAGTGAGTGTTCAGGCAGTACCAGTTCACTTTTTAAAAAATCTGTCAAGTCCAGTGCTACTGGATTTGTTCCCCAGCCCTTAACCTGCATTTAGAAGTCTTTTCAGTAATGCTGACATTCTCTACCAGACATTCTGCTGAGTAATTTGGGACTTGATACATGTTGAAATCTAGAATCTAATACAAATATTTTGAGCTTCATCAAATAAGATCTATGGGTTTCCAGGTTCAGCAAATACCAATTTAATACCGATCATGCTGTTTTAAATAGAATGTGCAGTCTCAGAGAAAACTAAGTCAACATTTAAATGTACTCCTTGCAAGCATGTATCTTTGTCTCCCTATGTTCTGACATTCTGATTTATTCAACATTTCCTTTATATTTGTTTATGCCCAACTGACCTTTAGGTACTCTCTTACACAAACCAAGGATTTGCCACTTGTTAGACTCATTAGTGGCTCATTGTTCACAGTAAATAAACAGATCCACTTTTTCTTGCAGGTTTCCGTGCAAGTGCATGTCATGCTTGAACAGCAGTTAGGCCTTCTCTGTGAGCCCAGTTGTAGTGGTTCTTGTTTTATGTAGTTATATTTCTTATCCCAATAATCTACAATATTTTCAGATATAACATTTACCCAAGGATTAGCTCCCCATTAATATTTCACAGCAGTTGCACCAGTCTCCACTAAAGTAGCTCATTTTCCTCTGTCATCTTCTGCATTTTGCCTTTATATAGAATTGTTCTTCACTCCTTTCTGTATTTCCATCCTGATAAACATGCATCAGCACAGCCAATGTGCTTGCTGGTTGTTTTAATTTTGCTGGTTCTGATTGCATACTTCTGCAGAACACTAATCTATCTTGCAGTTGGTTTAAGATTTTCCAGTTGTGGACATGTTTGTGTCCATGTAACTGTCCTGTTTCATGCTCTTGTTATAACTTTACAACTTCACAGATATTTGGTCATTAGTGTTTTTCAGATATATTAAGCTAATAATAACTCTAACCCTAACTCATGTTTCCTTAGTCAGTGTCTACTGTATTTACTTCTTGCTTTCTAGCCTTTTAAAGTGTTTTGTAACATTTCCATTAGTCCAGGTTCAATATATTGGTTTAGATATTTGATTTCAATCAAAATCAAATCTCAGTAATTAAATCTGATAACATAGCATGATCTCATACCTGATTTTCTAAGTTAATGTCAGTCAAGAACCTTCCAAAGAACTTTCCTTCCTTTTGCTGTTCTATTGGGAACCTATGTTTCAATTACTTTGCTTTTATTGAAAATACAGTATTCTTCACTCTAATTCATCCTGGCTTGCATGCAGGCAGTTTTAGATCTGTAGCCCCACATCCAGAAACAGCACGGAAATGCTAACTTTTGTAAATCTTCTTTCTCTAAGAGTACATCTGCCTGCATCTAGATATGACATCCTTACTTTACTCTTTTCCAGGACTCTGCTACTGCATTTCAGCTGAAGGTGATTTTGTTTGGGGTTTTTTTTAATGCTCCCACATCTCTTTTAGTTTGCTTTCTCTCCCTTCTGGCCTTTGCTTTGGATATTTACTCTTTTCCAAGTATCGCCTCTGGTGCTATGCAGTATTTACGATTTTTAAGGAGCCTCCAGCATGACATGCAGCGTAAAAAGCTATATAGAACTGTCTGCCACATGCCACTGATTTCAGCAGGCTGCTTGAGCGACCCTGACACACGTCACCACAGCCTGTTCTGCTCTTAAAAGGCAGTGACACATTCCCTTACACTGACAGCCTAAAGTTATCCTCTTCAGGGTGTGATGGTTACTCAGAAAACTTGCTGAAGTCAACAAGGCACAATTGAACTACACACTGAAGCTGTTGGGAAACTATCTGAGCATGAACACTCCCTAAAATGGGTTTTGGAGAGAGAGGTTGATCAAGTTAGGAAGCCAAGGACAAGAGAATTCAGACTTTGTTGTTAGCAACGTTAAAAAAAAAATCCCCAAGTTACTTTCTTCTCTGGTTCCACTCCTCAGCTTTGAATTGAGATCCTAAGGAAAAAAAATTAACATCTACCTTCTCAACTTGCTGCATTTTTGGGACAGCTATTGAGAGGAAGTGACAAACAAAAGTAATATTTGCCTTATAAGACTTTTGATTTCTATTTTACCTTTGCATCTATAGTGGGTTTTATTGTTTGTTGACGAGTCATAGATATAAGGTTGCATAATTAGGCAATCATAACAGGTCTGTGATCATTTTTTTCATTAAAAAAGTGACAATGGAAAAATGACAAAGTGACAAAATGGAACAACATATACTTTCACTAAAAAATTCCTTCCAAGTTCTCTAGCAGATATAAAAAACACACACACAAAAAAAGAAAAAAATACATAAATATTATTTCGCTCCAGGGAAAGCCTTGAGGTAAAAGCCTGGTGAATAATCCAATTAATTTTTTCATTAATTCTTATTTTCAGCTTGTAGAGACAGAATAGGGAAGTGAAGGGAACTGAACATTTCTATAGCATTGATGGTAGACTTCAGAAAAGTTGGATCTAAAGCAAATAAGGCATAATTTGATTGTAAGGTGCACTTTGTCAGACAAAGCAGATGTTCTGACTTTAGGGTTTCTCTGCAGTGAAGAGATGGTTAAGTGCGTGAAGGTGATGTCCCAGAGGTGAAGGTCTGAATGTCTTAAGATTCACAACTTCTTTTTTCATACACTCCCTACACACATAGAATTGACTCCAAATTCTGGAGTTCTTTAATATCGTTTGTCTTGGACATCTCCGAACCAACTCCGCAATTTCATAAGCATTGAAACCATACTTGGAGCTCTACAGCTACTACATCTTGTTCCACAACTGTGCTGACCACAGCCATTTTCACGCCTTTTACCATCTTCATTTAAAGAAGCATTGTGCAAAAAAGGTTCCCAAAGTTCAGAGCTTTTGTCTTGGTGGTTAAAGAACATTTTAAGGGAATTAGATGCTTAATATTCATTCAGACTATAGTAGTCGCCTACCAAAAATAATTTTAGATCTCTGAAGGTTAATATTTATTTATTTGCAACTTTGTATTGTCCAGCAACTTGTCATATGTTTATTTACAAATATATACCAGCATATTATTTATTTTTAAATGTCAGTAAGGACTTCATTCAAAAACAACCAAATCCAAAGGAAATATTCCTTCTTTCAGCTCTGCATTGGATTAGATACTGATCTACTTTGTTAGGTTTCACCCCACCATTACATTCATTTACAACAGCAAAGACATTGATAGAGAGTACCACAGAGGGAAGATCCAAAACTGTTGCCAGAAGGGCTTGTCCTGTAATTTTTAGCAAGGGCCCATGAGAGTACCAGCATTGGACAATAAAAGGAGCCTTGGTGGTACAGGCACGGGACAATGCTGGATGATCCAGAACTGTAAACACAAAGTACAATTGTTGTTGGATGGTCAGTATGGGAATGCCACCTTGGAAGTGGGGCAGAACCAGCTGCAGTATGCAACTATATCCAACACGTGTGAAACCTCCAGTATATGGTGGAGCAGAGAAGGCAGAACAGGAAGGTGCTATCACAGCCCTGACATCCCAGGTATGAGTGAGCAAAAGAAAGAAGGATCACTCCCATTCTGGGTCTCTCCATTGTGGATGCAAAGCCTGATCTGCACCTCTGCCCTCCCAGAACAAGCCTCCTTCCTCATTTGCTAGCCCCCACAGTTTTTTCTGTTGCAGCAATTGAATGTAAAGTGCTTTATTTCCCTGTATAGCTGGATCAAATGGAATTGTAAAGAAAAACTTGTACCTGTGTGTCTTTTCTGTTCCAGCCTTCTCACATAGAAAGGTGACTGACAGCTCAGCAATGAGCCAGGCTAAACTCATACAGAAACTTCCTGCTGCCTACCCACTTTCCTCCCTGCACTCTCCTGTCCTCACTTCTGCCCAGCACTTTGCTCCCCCACCCTTTGTCAGCCCTGGCCTTAATCTGGCTCCCTTGGGAGGGGTTTCAGCTCACCATCTCAGCTGAACCTGGGCCAGCTTAACGAACTGAGTGAGCTCATCAAGGACCAGATGCAGGAAGAGGAATACCTGCCTGAGCAGGGAAGGCACGGAAGGGAGGAAGTGACACGGTGAGGGAGAGCAGGATCACAACTAATTCTCTGTTGCAAACAGCTGTTTGGTCAGCTCAGCCCTGTTCAGTCATTCTGCTATTCTCAGCACTGAATCCTCCTGACAGCTTCCCAGCACTAAACATATCATCCTTAGTCACTTTGTTGCAACAATAAGTATTTAGGGGATTTGATAGGCAATAAAAAGTCTATTTTTGTGACAGCAACCTTTCAGATATACAGAAAGGAAGAATATTTTTCACCAAGCTTTTACACCAATTACAATTTTAAAAATTCAATTAGAAAGCTTTGAAAAATTATTTAAGAGATGACACAAAGGAAAAATAAGCTTTCAAGTACTCCAAAGTTGTACTTTAGGGCATTTTTTCCAAAACATTATATAGCTGTTAGAATTGCTCCTATTATACCTCAAAACTACAAGCTATTTCAGTTCTATCTGTAATAAGTATCACCCATAACACTCAAAGGGGTTTTTTAAGGATTTTGTAACAGCTACCCAATTTACTGCTTAAATATTGATATCTATATGGTCACAAGCCTTGATCATTTGCCTTGACCACGGCAAATCCTGAGGTTTATCCTCACCTTCCCTTTGCAGACAATGGAACTAAATTGCCATTAACTCCAAAGGAAACTGTTACAAAATATATACATATGCACAGGCACTATTACTCCCATTATGAAATACTAGGCAACGTACACTTGGCCTCATGAAATGCTTCTAAGCCAGATATCAACAACAACTACAATGCTCAGTTTGTCTAGAGAAACTCTCCATTTACTTGAGAACTGTAATCAGGTTGTCTATTCCACAGCCTTTACTCTGAGAGGCTTTTGCAGAACAACATTAATTTTGATTTTTTTTTAGTTGGGGGGGATTTGCTTCAATATCTATGAACTGCACTAGACATTTTTTGCTCCTTATAGAATGGTGATGATAAACACATCTGTCATTGCTTATCACGTGTGCCAGAGCAGAGCAGAGAGAGAGAGACGCAGCAAGCAGGGAATGTCCAGCGAGAGTGACTTTATTTAATTATTTACAGCTCTTTTATAGGATAAGTTTCTCATAGTTTAATTGGTTAATTCCTTACCCACCCCTTGCGGTGATTGGTCACCTATACTGAAAATATTTTCTTTACTAGTAATATAAACAATTAGCAGGTGTCCATAGTTATCAAAAACTGTACAGATAACTTCTGTGAGAAAGAGGACTTTCTCAGAGGATTAGAGAAAAGCAGAAAAATTCCTGCAAGCAGCAATTTTCATATCCACACACATCTACTGTCATAATATATAAAAATAATTACTTTGCATTGTTGCACATGCCAACAGCTCCTGCATTTAATGACACAGTATTTCCCTTTTCATTCACTGTTTACAACAGTAGTTTGAGAAAGACACTCATGATCTTGTACAGATGAATATAACTAAAGGAATAAAAAATCATTTAAAAGAGGCTTTTCAATAAATCAGATTATATGGCAATGTTTTAAGAGGAGATCTCTGTGAAAAGAAGGTCTAGAAATCCAGTTTTAAACATATGAGTTCTCTAAGGCTGGAGATCTATCTGCCTCTGCACACTAGCCACTACTATTAAGAAATGCCCAGTCTGTTGCATGGAGGAGAATATCCCATTGGATAGTATATACTGCAGCTTAATCCAATTAATCTTAATTAGTGATTTAGGTCCTAGTCGTGTCTGAAGCATGTGTTTTTTCTGAGGTAGACATGTTAACTTAGGACCTAGAGACATTATAGTAGAATAGTGCTATTTATGAGGGGAAACAAAAAGTTGGTCTCTTGCCCTGAACAGACGGGCAGATGTGAGCTGTTTTCAGGCTGGTATTTGCCAGGATTTTGAGAAACCATAGGGAATAAAATGAGTCATTGCACTGGAATTGTAAATGCATAGTTGAAAACAGCTGTAACCTCAAGGAGTACAGGCCTGCCTGAAGTGAGAATGTGTGAAAGAAAGCATCTCAAACAAGAGGTTCCAGCAGCATTCCACTGCCAAAGGACCAGAGACATCTGGATGACGCTCTTAGGCTACAGTTTAGTTTTAGGTGGCCTTGTAAGGAACAGGGATTAGACTAAATGATCCTTATTGGTTCCTTGCAATATGAGCTGTACAGTGATTCTGTACATCACAAACGTTCGATGCCAGAATAAATTAGGGAATGAATTATTCCATCTTGGACAAACTACCACCTTGTCAGCTGGTGCATGGCCATCATGCCAAGGCACTTCTTCCCACAAACATGAAAGCTGAGCCAGGAGATGAGACACTGGAAGAAATACGGAGCCAGACTTAGATGCTTCTCCAATAGGAAAGGGTTCATTTGCTGCTTAGAACCCCTCTGTGGGTCAGGTAGTATGTATCTGAATTTTAATTTCTACAGACTTGGCCACAATAACATGGGGGATATAGATGCTCAGTATCTAAGGTTATAACATTAGATTGTGTTTGGAAGAATCTTCTGACATGAAGGATTCACACCTTTATAACAGAGACATTTAACTCTGTGTTTTGGAAACCCAAGTAATTGATTTATACTGTGGTACTGTATGGCCATTAGCTAGCAGAAACAAGGAGCCTCATAAATTACTTATCTTCTGTATTGAGAAGTTGCCTCAACAGACTATCCCAGCGGTAGCTCCCTATGCCACTTGCAAAACAATTTAAAGGTCTCATGTGTGCTGAGACATCTTAAATAAATAAGTTCTAGTTTTTCAATCCCTTTCTTCCACCACTTGGAAGTGATTTCTTTTTTAAGTCAGCAAAAAAAAGTGACAAAGCTGTTGGCTCTGGGAATTGAATTGCCTTCATGGAGGATTGAACATACCGCATGAAGCTGATTAAAATATAAAAGTGCTGGGGGAAAGCTGTTCTGTGTCTAAAAGAACATGAAGTTTTGGAAGTCTTTGTTTGTTTTCCTTTTAATCTTAGCTAGAATGTGTGTGATGGATCAAATTTTGAAAGTCTGATAACAGCTAGATCAATTCAGTTTTGCTCTCTGGCTAATAGTTCTATGGGGTATTCACTAGACATATATATACGACTTGTTTTTCTTGAATGTGTATATTGTGAATGAAAGTCTGAAAGCTGCAGCATTTTAACTTTTGAGCAATTGATATATATATTTTATCCTCATTGCTGGCAGAAGACAAAATTCTGACAGATTTGCCAGCAACTTGCAAAGAGGATGCAGTCTGCAAAAAGGTCCTTCAACATTCATATTTAAAGGTATTTGAAGTTGCTTGCAAATTTAGGGTACTGGTAGGAGGGCATGTGGGAGGAATGTCATTCTAGCTATGAAAAGCTTAATCGAAGTCTTTGGACTTTTTCAGTGATGCAAATAAGAAATGTTTAGAGGTTCAGTCTGTTCTTTAGGCTCTCATTAATGAGACATTTGGTTAAATGTTTTCCTTTCACTTGAAATAGAAATTCAGAGCTACAAAATGCACCCTATCCCCCGCCTCCTCTCTTCCTCTCCCCTTCCTCTCCAAGAAGTTATTTAGTTTAGTAAATGGATGCTAAACTGAAATTTTCAGTAATTTCCATTCTCTTCAGATTAAGAATTCTTCTGTCAGGGGTGAGATATCATATTCACAGATGCTTTAGCACAGATTAGAAATGAAATAAAAAATAGCTAGGAGAACAGAAAACTGTCTTTGTGAATGGGGAATCACATTCTGCTGCATACCCCAATGTAATAATTGATTATACAGCAAGAGTCCCTTAACATATTTTTAAATAAAAAGTGAATCCATAATAAATACAGAAGAGGGAACAATTTGTTTTTATCTACTTCAATACAGCACAAACAATTTCACATACAACCTTTGAGACTGTGGGCTCAAAGAGAAGTTCTAGAATATAGCTCTTCAAGTTCCCTCAGCATGGTGTTTTAGCAAGAAGACTGCTGTAGATAAAGAAGCTCTTTTCTCCTTTTCAAGGACAAAGAAAAGCAGAGCTTGATCTATTCCACACTATCACATATTTTTTTCTATTTTGGGGAAAGATGCCATTTGGGTTGGCTGAACCCCTGTGAACATCATAACCAGCCTGGCTGTGGAGCAGCTGTCTTATACTGAGATAAGTTGAACCCTTATCTCATACATAAACCCAAGAGTTTCTGCTCCTACTGAACTCATCACAAAGGCAAAACAAGGCTGAGCACATCCTGGGAGGTCCTTGGGTCCTGGTTTCCCTATGAGCAGAATGACACTAAAAGGGTATAGAAAGAAGCTGCAGACCTGATCACAAGGAAAGGAGACAACAACAGAGGCACAGCATAGCCAGGGGTTCCTGAGAACTGGGATAGGTTTTGCTGGGGCCTCATTTCCAGTGCCCTCAACCCTGCAGGCTCTGCCTGCCATGAGAAGGGAGGATCTCAAGCAGTTAAAGGCATCAACGTGCCCTGTGAATCTTGCCAGATGTTCTGCGATGTCCTGTCCATCCAAAAGGGACTTGTGCCAGATGGTGAGTGATCCTTTCACAGCCCTGCTGAATATGTTATGTCTTGTACAGTCACCCTACACAAGTTGTTGTGAAAGTATCACTTATTATGGATAACCTTTTCAAAAGCCCACTGGATTTTGGCTCCTGACACCCCTGTACCTCTGTGGTTTCTGTAACAACACCACAAAACATGACTTGGAACACATAGTTTTCAGCAGGATTTAATCTACTGTATTGAGCACGGTACAGTGCCCACAGCATCTTGCAATATAGGGCTAATGCACAAGTTGTTCAATTCTTTTCACTTTAAAAAATATTATATCTTCAGTGGTCAGAAGACTAATAGGACTCATCTTCCCTGTTAAGTCCAAGGACCTTTCATTCAAATAAAATATATTATTAGGGTTCAAACACCCAGTTTCCTCAAAATGAAACAATTTATCTATGAAAATCATACATTTAAAATAGGATTTTACTCCTTCAAGGGGCAACAAACACCATGTCAAAAATATAATGATTCTGGGAGTTAGCCTGGCACCATAAATAACTAGACAGGATTTCCTTCTTACTTTGGGAAGAAGGAACTTAAAAGAATCAAGAGCTAAGCACTCACAGTAATACAGAAGTAATAAATAACCCCTTATTTTTATCCGCAGTCTGTAACATTTAAAAATCAACATTTTGCAGTATATTACAAATTACTCCTGTTTCAGGCATGTGTGTGGGAGTAAGGCAAAGTGGTCTTTCATCTGCCACATTTATCTGCTAAGTGCTGACTTTTTAGTATCAGTCAATGGAACCACCTCTAGTGTGGTCTGAGCTTCACTCCTCCAACCTTGGAAATACAGCAAACCATACGTTACTTTTGGGAAGCGCTGCTGTGTATGCACATACATGTGTGTGTCCGTGTGACAGAGAGCAGGTGCGTCGGTGTGTGTGTATGCATGTGTGCATTTATACATCACTAACTTTTTAACTTTGTGACTTTGTCTTTTTCAAGATGACTAATCCTAGCCCAAAGGATTTTTTTAAGGCAAAAAAATTCATATTGGTAAAATGTATGCATTTATTTCTAAGCTTTCAATGTCAAATTGCTTGACTAGCTACTCTGCCTAGGGCATGCAGCATGATGAGTACCCCGGTTGATAAACATTAAAGTGGCTTTTCTGGGACCCTCTAGAATGCCCCCGTGTAGAGGTGGCTGTTCTTCGATGTACCATTCTCCACATCTGGCAATGCACTATCCCCAGCACCACGTGGTGTGACCCTTGACAACACTGTCATGTTCTAGTGTCCTCAGGCACAGCCTTCCTATTCTAAATTTTCACAGAATAGGTGTAAGGAGTTAAAGAGCACAATTAAAGGGCACAATTGCCTGTTTCAAGCACTGCCAAGGCCACAGAAGGAACTTGCCATAATATAAGCTACCACAGAGGGAACTTGAGAGAAGCAGAGAAGGGAGGAATTTGCAACAGGAGGGAGCTGATTCTAATCCTGGCAGAGGCAAGCTCTGGTTAGCACATCCGTGTTAATGCATCCGAAATTTTCCCACCATGGTAAACTGCGTGAAAGGAAGCAGCGGCTCATACACTTATCACTGGTCAAACAAAGACCACCCCAAGTTATCTTCGGTCACATCTTTGACTACCAACAACCCCCAAAGCACCGCCAGACTCATTTCTGGTGACTTCCACCAAAGGACTGCACATGATGATCCACAGTCTTGCCCCAGACAGTGTAAAACTCCCCACCCAGGGTGGGTAACCTGGGCGTTCCCCCCTGAACCTGAAGGTATATTAACCCACTGAACTCCTTGTTTCGTGGGCTTCCCCCACCCACAACAGATCAAGACTGTGACCATCACTTTGACAAACAGACATCAAAATTGCAAAAATCAGGTCTCGTTATTGCATCCACAGGTGGTGATATTTTGCCTCTCCACTGTCTACTCTTATCTTTTCTTTCTCTTTCTTCCCTTTCCTTATTTATTTTCTTAAACGATCTTTATACTTTCATTGCTATATTACATGGAAAATAATAAGCAAATTGGTTGCATACCTCCTTTCCATTGCAACAGAATTGTTTTAAAATAAACCTGCCATTTATTCAGCATCATTTCACTCTAATCCAACCCAAGAGATCTATTAACAAGAACTTCAGTTACCTCACCTTCAGGGACAGGTCGTAACAATAGGGAAGACATACATTTCCAGTACTATCTTTCTTGCTAAAAATACAGGAAAATTCAGGGATAGCTTGTCCTAGGAGAGAACTACCTCTCTTTACAGGCAGAATATAGAGTGGCCAGAGAGTATGCCAGTTCATCAGTTCGTCAGCTGTGTGAGAAGAGAGCTTACTTGGTCTAGAAGGTTATATGCAGCTGTGCTACTAGTGCCAGACAGATGTCAAAGAACCAATGAAATCTGAAATCAGTGAGGCTGAGGAGAAATGGCTGGAGAGAGAAAGGGAAGAAAGCACTTGGTCCCACAGTTAATGCAACAATGGGCTTTCAAAAATGGGAAAAGTAATATTATATTGAGCCAGACTAATGATCTATGCAAACCAGTATGACCTTTCACACTGTCAGAGTTTCCTCTAAAGGCTGGCCAGCCTCTGCAGTCCAATCCTCTTCCTAGTATGCATAATTGCTGGACTAAGGATGTTAGAAGGCACATCACTGATGTTTACTTTTAATATCTGCTTAAGGACCTGTTGTCCATTAATTTGTCTAATTCTTTTTTGCAGGAACCTTGGGGATCTGCTGATACTTGTCTATCTCCACAGTCTCCTGCAAACAGCACAATGTCCAGTTGGAGGCCAGACACCAGCTATGTACCCAGGGATCAGTGCTAGCACCTATATTGTTTAATATATTTATTAGTGACCTAGATTGTGTACTCTCAGCAGTTTTGCAGATGATAAAGCTGGGAGGAGTGGTAGATACATCAGATGGCTGTGCTGCTGCTTAGAGGCACCTTGACAGGCAGAAAGTGCAAAATTCTGTGCCTGGAGAAAAATGCACCGTTATATGTTGGGGGCCACTCAGCTGGAAAACATCTTGTCAGAAAAAGACCTGGGGATCCTGGTAACACTAAGTTGAACATGAGCCAGAACTGTGCCCTTGCAGCAACAGCTTCCTGGGTTGCATTAAGAATAACATTGCCAGCAAGTTCAGAGTGGTTGTCCTTCTCCTTTGCTCCGCACTGGTGAGACACACCTGGAGTGTTGTGTCCAGTTCTGGGCTACGTGTGGAAGAGGGACATGGACACACTATAACAAGTGCAGCCAAGGATGGTGCAGATGACTGAGACTGGAGCACACAAGGACAGGCTGGTGGACCTGGGCCTATTCAGCCTACTGAAGAGAAGGCTTTTGGGGGGGATCTTCACCATCTGAATAAATACCTGATAATATTAAACAAAGATGGTGGAGCCAGACCCTTCTCAGTGGTGCCCAGTGACAAGGCAAGAGGCAATGGGCACAAACTGAAACAAAATAAATTACATTTAGGTGTAAGAAAATAGGTTTTTAGTATAAGGGTGATCAAGTGCTGGCATACAATGCCCAGAGAATTTGTGGACTCCATGGAGATAAACAACCCACATGGACACAGCCCTGAGCATCTTGCTCTAGCTGACCCTGCTCTAAACTGGGAGGTTGGGCTGTTTGATCTCTAGAGGACCCTTCCAACCTCAGCAATTTGGTGAGATACTATTCTGTGAAGTCTGCAAACCAAGTGTTTGGAGAAGTGCTTTCTTTATTTGTTACTGATCTACAGGTTTCGTTGAGTCCAGCCTAAATATGGTCATGTGAAATCTGGTGAAAAATGGTTCTGTATTCCCTATATCCATTCCCTTAATGGAAATTCCTATTTTTTTTTCAGTTTCTTTGCATAAACCATTGTCCCACCATTTTCATTTTATTTGTCCTTCTCTGTAGTTTCTCTAACTCCATGTCCTTCTTGAGATGCAGAGACTAGAACTGCACACAGCACTGAAGATGGGAGTGCACAAGGGTTTTAGGTCACAGTAAAATGCTGATGTCTGTCTTGTTCTCAATACCCTTTCTGCTGATGTCCAATATTCTGTTGGCGTTTTAGCTGCTGCTGCACATAGAGACAATGATTTCAGAGATCTGTCAATGATGATTCCAAGGTCTCTTTCCTGAACTGTAGCTGCAAAAAGCAGCTGTGATTCTCCATCTGCCCATTCTACTTGGGATACAACAGTAAAGACAGAGAAGCTGAGGGATGAATGGAAGGAAAAAATAGGTCTGGTTGAATGTGTAGCAGTTTTCTTGAACTTTTTGCCTACTAGCACACATCTGTGTGTGCTGGGACCTATGCCTGCAGCTGCCAGAACACACTGATGGAGTAACAACTCTGTGACCAGGTCATAGTCTGCAGCAGCATCTCCTGACTTCTCTGCCTTCTATGCTTGAAGTTCATTTGGAGCTGCCCCTGTGGAACAGCACTACCAAGGAATGGAACCTGATTTCTTTATGTTTTCTCAGTGCTACCTCTGTCCATCTGGTGATAACACAGCCTTCCCCTGTGTTTTATTGTTCTTGGAGTTGCAGTTCAACCTCTTATGATAAAAGCAAATCTTCTCCAAGGCTTGCATATGGCAATTGCATTATTAGCTTTCCATTACCGCCAAGGAAAGTATCTTAATTTAGCAACTGTCTGTTACTGAGACTGCAACTTGACAACAGGGCTGACATAAATATTTCTTGAACTTGCAAGGGGAAAACATCTACCAAGTAGGATGGAGTATTCATTCATGGTGGAAAATTATCAGCTGTTTCACTAACCTATTGACTGCATTACAGGGAGTACATGTTCAGAAATGAGTATGCTAAAATGATTGCCACAAGTGCCACAAGTTGAAACCACAGCTAACAAAAAATAATATTGTACTCAAAGTCCAGCAGTGCTTTACAGGGATTCTTATCTAGCTACCTTGGAAATGGCTAAATTACAAGGTGCAGGCAACTTCAACTTTTGCACTTTATGTAATCACTGTATTTGCTACTCCTGCTACCCAATCTTTTCTAAATTTTAAACTTGTGCTGTCAAAAGGCAAAATAAACACTAGACAGGCCATCTTTAAAGCAAGAGAAGTGCTGAATGAGCTAGCATCCAAAGAACTAAGGTTATAGGAATCTGTACAGCAGGAAAAAATAAACAGAGTTGGACTTCTCCCAGGGTGAAAGAAAAGCGTCCATTAAATCCTCCACTGTGCTTTAGCATAATATCCACAAATCCCATCTTCCCTTTCCCTGGGCAGACATTTAATATAGGAATATTCCGAAAGTGCATTTCCATTAGTTGTTTCAGTCCATACCAGTGTTGTCTTCCTAGCAGAATGTCTGTATACCTGATTGAGGGACTAAATCCTTCCCTACAGACTGCAATGCTTGTGGCATCTGATAAACTGATACCAGTAGGGTCCCCTCCCTATTGGACTGAATTGTTTTCAGCCTACAGAATACCCCTTGGGGTTCACAGACATTAAACTTCTGAATATCTATTATATCTAATCTGAAAAATCACATACACTAGAGCAATCCACCAAAAGTGAGGATATGCTCAGACAGCACCTGAGTACAGACCTAAGGTTAAAAATTTAATCCTCAAAAACCCTGAATGACTTCTCATAAAAATGATATCTTTCTCTGGTAAAATCTAAAAGGTTCTGTTTCTATATGAAGACGGAACCATCATCACTTTAATAAACCTCTGCCCATGTCACAGACAATGTCTGAGAAGCCTGTTCTTGGTGACCTTGCTTGAGCTGGAGGGTTAGGTCCCTTCCAAACTCAACCTTTTTGTGATTCTGTGTTATCAGAACCCAAGAAGGAGCCTCAAAGTTACTGCCTCTATAAGGTAGATATCTTAATGTTATTGGGGAGGTTTTTGTCCAAGCAGACTTAAGAGCTGCTGGTGACACAATACTCTGTGCAAAAGAGATCTGCAGAAGAAATGCAGGGAAGGGGCATTGGCACAGCTATACCAAGCAGTTCAGTGCTTTATGGGACTTCCTTAGGACATGACAGATATGATCATCCTTCAGCTAAAGGTTCATGTTTCCTATTTAGACATATCAGAATCAGTAGGGCAGCAGAAATGCAGTTCCTACCCTTCCCTTCAGTATGGGGCCGTGCAAAGAAAGACAAGGGTCACTGCACAAAAAAAAGGAAGTGCAGGAAATCACTGAGCATCAGTGACCGGTCCCCTGGTTTATGAGAAAGAGATTAAGAGCAATCTTCTTTTGATTTCTGCTCTTAGCCTTCCCTAGGCACTGTGCCTAAACAATCATAAGGAATGGATAAACAGTCCTGGCACTGGAGCCTATAAATAAAGGCTTTACCTCAAAAACAAAGCTTCTCCAGCTGCCGATTTTCCAAACAAAAACAAGTCATCGTCTTCTCCTTTTTGAAGAGGGAGGTTAATAAAGTAGTTCCAGGCATGAACCTTGATTTTGACCCCTTACAACCACTCCATACTCATGGGATTGAGTGCCCAAGACAATTTCAGATCTACTCCTCTGTGTACTCAGTCACACCCTCTGTTTTATATTGCTATTCTGGGACTGTCACACTTCTCCTGATGCCTTGCAGGCAGCAGAGGTACCTCATTTGCAGCTACATGTTCCAAAATGACAGCACCCAACTGAGCATCACAACACTATATCCTGCTGCATATCAACAAGAAAATTCCAAGGTCAAGATTCTAATCTTCGCAATTTTCCAGCTTCATCACTATCAGACTTAACTAGTCCTTTAGGCATTTGTAAAAAAAATATGACGCAAATAAAACAAGTAAAAGTTACAATATTTAAATTGGTTATCAAATGCAGAAATTCCAAAATGCTCAGAATTTCATTGGGGCATTTTTGTATTTTGTAAGTTTTTATAGATGTCTGGATTTAAGAATGGCAATGGGGGACACAGCTCTCCCCAAACTACAGCAGCAGTAGTTTCTGTAGTCACATAAGCTCAATTTATTTCAACTGTGAAATGTGTATGATTTACTCTGTAATCCACAGCCATTATAAAGCACCTAAGAAATTCTCATCCAGTTATCCCTTCTGATCACTGATTTGAATAAACACGCCCAACACTGTAATTTTGAAGACACTGTATCTTTCCGAGTATGTATCTGAGTGCCCTTAGACTATTCATTTTTAATGCTTTTTAAAGACTACATAATATTATAGTGAAGTCACAATTTTCAAAGCCCACAAAGACCTATAATGCTGTCCACATTATCTCTCTGGGCTGGCACTATAATCTCCATGTGAGCTCATTTGTGTACGACTGAGTATAACACTAAAGACTTTTAAAAGTCTTACTGTAAAAGCAATCAGTTCCTATTTCATCATTCACTGCAAGACTTGTGGCTTCTCAATAGAAGTCCTGGTAACAAAGACGGCTCTGGCTGAGATGTAAAAGATAGGCACCGAGACTGCAGCTGCTCTCTAGTTCCCAGGGTAATTTGGGGGAAGGAACTACAGCCTCCTATGTTCTCTCCATGTAGTATTATACCTGTGTAATGACAGGTCAGATACCGAGGTGTTTGCAAAATACAGATCTATTTGTTAAAGTATCAAATGTTCTTTGAATAATGGGAAAAATTCAACACAAAGAAGTAACACCTTCCCAGTGAAACTGGGAAGAATAGAAAGCACTGATGCTTCTACAGCATGACACACCTCTAACCTCACTGAACTGTAGAACACATATATATAAACCTCGGCTATAAAAATAGGCGGCAGTAAAATCCTTATCTTAAATCAAACTCTCTGAGATTGCTGAGTGAAGTATGAGCTCTTTCACAGACAAAGAGCATGCAGGCTTCTAGGTAAGGCAGGCAAAAGAGAAGCTGATGTCATTAGAAAAAAATATATATGACTTATTGGACTTATATTCATCATTTTCATTTAAAGATGGATTTGATTGCCTCTGAACCCTCAAGAAGCTTGAAAATAGGATGAAGTTTTTGCTGAGAACCCATTCAAAAATGAAATGTTGGCTAAATTAGGAGGCTGTGTTAAAGGCAAGAGAGAAAAGGAGCTCACACAGGCTTCATGAAAGAAAGGTGAGAAGAAAAGATGCCAGTATTTTTCCAGTTATTACAGGACGTGATGTATTACCATGGAAAGATACATCTTGCAAAGTTTATCTGTATACACATTTTCGCTTCTCCTTTTTTTTAAAAAAAAGTTATCTCAGAACTACTTGTCTCAGGATCACAGGCCCAATGTAAATAAGGATAAAGATCATAAGAAAAAAAGCTAAATATCCATAATTTGAAAGCGCTCTGCTTGCTTCATTCTTGCTCCCCAAACTTACTACTTTCTAATGTTAAGGATGAGACTTCTGATTTTACCACCCTCTTGATGTGGAAGGCATTTTCTGTCTCTCTGCACACTGCACTACAAACAGACTATCTGAGTTAAGTGGAACTTTGGCTTTTCCTGCCTCTTTCTCGATATGCAATCTTACGCCAAGGTACACAGATTCCATTTCCTCAAAAATGGGATAATTTCATGAATTTCCTATTCCTAACACAGCAAAACACAATTACTTCATAAATCCTGCTAATCTGATTCCTACTTAAAGCCAATGGGATTCTCTCCATTGACTCAAATGGGAATTGAAGCAAATCTAGTGAGACTGGTACATCTATTGTCTGGCGCTGCTAGGACTAAAATTGCCTTTTAAAATATTGTGGAGGTTTTTTTGAGACTTTTCTTTCAACTCATCTCACAATACAAAACTACCTTTTCATTAACTTTCCTAAACACATTGAAAACACAGCAACTTTGGGGTTTGGAAGTCAAGGAGGGTGCAGGGAAATATGCCGTTCCCAGTCAGCTGCTTTGGCTTTGCCATGAACTCTGGTCACCTAAGTTTTTTAACAGAAGTATTCATAATGTAGTTCTTTAAGACTGTTCGGGGGGGGAAGTGCATAATTCAAGCTCTGAATTTACACAGACACATATACAAATCCAGCCTATCACTGTATGTACTACAGCCAGCTGTCATGATGAGAACTGAAATACGGCACATAACCCACCACCAGGAAGAACCATACAATTTTAATTGATGCAAGCATCAAGTGTATTTCTATTTCATCAATAATTCTAAGGGATTTTGAATAGTTTTCCTACTTATTGTTCAAAATTTTTTGTGAACAGAAAAATAAAACTTCAGCAACTACTTTATATTCATACTTCCTTTGGTTTGAATGCTGATATGGAAAACTGACAGGATTTGTCCACTGATTGTATAAGAAGGTAAGATACTGTGGGGTGAGTATCTTCTCTCTGAATTGTTTCTCTGTAATTCCTGTAACAAAAAAAAAAAAAAAAAATTGTTTACTTTCAATTGGATAGGAAATTTTATCGGGTTTTTTTTCACTTGTGTAACACATAGTTTGGGTTATTTCATTAGCCAAATAAATTTGTGCACAGCTTTTATCTTAGTCATTTTCTTTAATACTTCCCAACTTTTGTGCCTAAATTACAAAGGTGCTATCAGAACTTGGTGCCATTAGAACCTGGTGTAAAATATTTGACAACACTAGCATCCAGTATGTTACACAGTTATTGACCATAAGATTTAGAGCTACCATAGAAAAATGCTTAAAAGCTTAAATTTTCAGTCAAAATAAGCCTTTTAAAGTCTGTATGATTATACTTTTCGTATCTTCACATCAAAATTTTCCTAAAAATTTAGGCTGTAACCCAAGCAATGATACAAGAGTGGAACTGGAATTACAGTGTACACAAAACTGCCCTAGACAGTTACCCGTAGGAAGGATATCTGAATTTAGACTTTGCATTGGGACCTTCTTTGATTCTGAAAGATTTGTTATTTTCTCTATCAGGTTGTCCTGGGAATACGGCTGCATAATAATTTTCTGAAGTATCGTGTTTCTATCCTCATTTTGATGCCCAGAAATTACAGGAACAAACTGAAAATGAAATAAACAAATCTAATGGGAAGAAAAAGATAATGCTTCTGAAACCCCAAAGAAAACGGAGTTCTAGTTTCTTTCAATAATGGCATAGAAAAACAACTAATTCAAAAATATTATTGCCTCTGAGAGAGGCATTTTTAGCATAAATGTAGAATTATATTTTCTGCAGACTTCTATTTATATTAGTTATGAATGCTCTACTTGAATACTAACAGTCTGCTAAAGTGGAAGTCAGTACACCATCCAAAACTACTCAATGCAGGTCTGAAAATGTGGCCAATGAATGCTGAGGTCCAAAGAAAACCCAAAACTGTGTACTGGTCAGGAGCCCACCTTAGAGCTTTAGGTAACCATAGTTGTTGTCAGTGAGTGCCTGCAAAAATAACAGCCAGCAAAGGGAATGTATTTCCAAAGTCTGTCACTCTTGACATCCACAGGACCACAGTCATGTTTCGTAGGAAGTACAAGTTTGAGGAGCCCAGTCACATTTACCCAGTATTTGATCACAGGGCCAGTCCCAAACTTCAAGACTTCAGGCAGAAAACCCTGGATAACTAGGATAAGAGAAGGTTTCTAAAAATATTTGATGGAACTTGTCAAAATATAGGAGACTACAAGTCTTATCCCAGCAACTTTTTTTTAATCATCTAAGGCTTGAGACAAGAGCAGTAAGAAGTTCCACTGAACCCACTTCATGTGTGATCCTGAATTGTGATGGGATTGGGAAAATCTCATCTGTCACAGTGTTGCAATAAACTATAAAACAGGTTTTCTTACTAAAGCTGCTGATGCTGGGGTCAAGACAAGAAATGTGTATTGATGATGTGTATTCCAGAGCCATATTACTTTCAGGTTACAGGATATGCCCTCAGAAATCACCGTCATAGGAACGGGAGTCAACTGATTAAAGCACCCTTTGCTGCAGCCTTTTTGCTGGCATTCAGAATTAGCAATATCATTCTTCAGGCAGCAGACGACCAGTTCCAGATGTGTGTTGGAATAACTGACTGGACAATTTATGCAATAAGGATTGCCACTAAAATAAATGTGCTCCCAAAAGAACCAGCAGAGAAAGAGGGTCAGGGTCACACTAAATGAATATAGACACAGACCCATGTCCTCTTAAAGCTGATTAGCAATCTTCAGTGCCAGGATCAAACATAAGCTTGGAATCAGTTTGAGAAGGGCATGGTCACATTAGCCGTCTGAGCTACTTGTATTTTGCTATGGATTCTTTCAGGACTGTTTCAGAGCACCTGAGATGTCTGGACCCTAGAAGGCTTTGAGTTTTTATTCTTCCGTCCTGGGAGTCAGATTCCACTAGGATATAAACTTGCCAAGCACATACCTTGGCATTGCTGCAAATACAAAGAGGAAAATTAATTTCTGAATATCCAGGCACTCCAAAATCTGCAGCTGGCCCAGATGAATTGTGCTGAAGTGGAAGACCCAAGGAATATGGCTGTGATTCAGCAGAGAGCACACCATGGATTAACTGCTTCTGAAGCCACCAAGGACTGGTCCTCTGTAAGTAATTGCCCTTTGGATTTAAAAACACAGGAAGAGTTGGACAGTGATGCATAGTGGAATGAATTTATGAGGCTGTGCAGCATAAATTTATGGTATATGGAAGCAGATTGTCAAAAAGTATACACACACTTTTTCACTTGCTTGCAATTATGGTACACCTATCTCTATTCACTTCCTTCCCATCCTTCGTGCTCCTATTCTCACCAGTGGGAATGACTGTACCACAGAATGTGACATGGGTTAGACACTTCTGTTTCAATTCTTCACCAAAACCCACACTGACTCAATGTCTGGACAAGATTAAGTCTTGAACAAGCTAAATTCTAGCCTTCACCCTTAGACATTATTTTAAACCTTAGCAGTAGAAGGCACTTCCAGATTATTTGGAGATCTAAAGGTTATTTCTGTCAGACTATATTTTTCATTTCTTTTCCCTCTCCCTATGATACAAGCACAGCAGGATATGAAATTTCCATATTCAGAAAGGCAAGACAAATTTGTCTAGAATCAGTCTATCTTTTCACGGGGGCAAATGAGATCGATTTAGCTGATGGACCACAGCTAGATTCATTCAGTCTAGTTTTAGATATTTAATTGATGCACCTAGCTTAGGTTGCTAGTTGCTCCAAACTCCTGTATAGCCAGTTAAGAACAGAAACCTCTTTGAGGGTGTTTATTTTCCATCTCTGATTTCTTACGTTTTCCATCAACTCGGGAAATTCAGTGAGATTACTACAGTTATGCTGGTTGAATCCAGACCACCTAGGAGCAGAGAAATGTGAGACTTTAGGAGAATATTCTCTTGATAACCTCTATCCCAGCTCCAAAGGCTATGTCCTTGTACAGGCTGAAGAAGGCGTTCTGCCACAGGTCACTGATTTCACGGCTGGACTCTTGTAACCATGCACTGATGTCTAACTCCCACCATTGTTAGTGTGATTTAGACATTTGTTGCCCAGCTGCTTTGTTAAAGCCATAAAGCTGAAGTCCTTCATGTAAATCCATTTCTGAGTCAGACGGACAAAAATGTGGATATAATTTCAAACTCATCTACAGTGATGTGGTATTGAAGAGCTCTGAGGTATTGATCAAAACACGCAGGAGAATAAAGGACAAAGTGTAAATACAAACTCACATCCAGGAAACTTAATACTTTCCAGAAAATTATGAATATCCATAGTACATAAAATTCATGGACATTCCAAGGTGTGTGGTAGCTTTTTCTGATTTCCCAGTACCCTACAGTGGTGGATGCACTTACTGACACTATCAGAAATTCAGGGTGCTCAAAACCTACACAAGTAAGCAGTGCTCAAATTTTGAAAACTTGTGGAGTTTTCGTAGACAAATTACAGACTTACAAGTTTAGTTATTCTTGCACAAAATGGGTGCAATTTGGATAATAGAAGTAGGTTTTCTGATGCTAGTTGCTCTCTCTGTTCCTACAGGTCTTTAAGCCTGAGATCTTCATGCAATTCATTATCCACATGTGTTATGGCTGTTCTTTTCCAAATAACCTTTAATTTGTTACTTCTTTTTCATGCTTTATTTAAAGATTCTCTGGAAAGGCATTGAGTGTATGCTTAATTTACATGAGTTGTAGTTCTCCAAAATATTTTTTCCTTAAGTCTAAAAAGGTCATATCTTTCTGCAAACTTAGCAAGTCCCTTTGATCCAAGCTTAGCTGTAGGGGTATCTATGCAAAACACAGGTATGCTCTCTCTGTTTTATCATTTGGTGCATGTAAAGGAAAAGCAACAGAAGTTGGGAAGAGCTGCTCTTCTCCCTCATTCCTTCTCTTTGGTTTCTGATAGTCTAGGACACACCTCCACACTAATTTATTTTAAAGGAACCCTAAGACTGAAGAAACACACATGCTGATTAGATTTCATTGTAGCACTCTTTAGAGAATTACATCTAGCAGAAAGAAAGGCTCTATTAAAATTTCCTTTTGAGATTAACGCTAAAACAATCTAAAATAAAGCAGAAATAATGGGGAACCAATTAAAATTAGTTTATTATTAATTTTAAAATGTTTTCCTAGAATATGTGGCTTATGAAGTCATTCACTGTGTCTGTGCCTTGTGCCTTCCCTCCCATTCACTAATTTTCCTGCCTATTGCTTAACTAAAACTAGATTTGACAAAGAGGCAAAGACCTCTGAAGTATTTTCTTCTCAATAGCCTCATGAAAGCAGTCTATCAAAAAGAAGCTTGAGGCAAAGCCTGAGGTATGCACTCATATCTTATTAGACACTGGAGAATTGACCCAGAGCAAGCATTTCTTCTTTAGCGCTTACAAAACTATTTGTTCATTCCTTGTATCCTTGTTTAAATAATTGGTGTGTTTTGCTTTGTAAATATCAAAGCTCCATAGAGCTGCCAAGTTAAAACCCCCAGGGTAAGATCCAGGCTCTGGTGAAGTTTATCAGCATTTTACTATTGACTCTACTGGGGTCAGGATACGACCAAAGACTTTTTTGTCTAAATGGACAAGAGAGATAAAAAAGGTGAGAGGGCAGATCAATACATCAAATAAATTATTCTCTTCAAATTATTCTTTCAGCTTTAATATATATACATAATGTCACCATAGCTATTCCATATCTGAGCAAAGAGAAACTCTGTGGTATCAATGACATCAGAGCATTAAAACTGCCCCAAATTTTAATATGGCAAGGAAGTATTTATAGGGATTTTACTTTTTCTTCTTTTCGCCACATCTTTTCAGTGGTTTTTAAAAACAAAACTAGTGATGATGAATTTTCAAAGGGTGCCCTCCTTGTACACTGACACATAGAGAGCAGCTTACACAGAAGTGTTCAGCTGAGGTTAGAGCTACCCCATGGACACTGTTCACCACTTCCACCACCCACAAGTCTGGGACCCCAGGTGAGGGGGAGCCCCCTTTACTGACAATGCACACATTAAATTACCCAGCAGCTGCCCAGAACCTCTGCTGTCTGAGCCCACAAGACAGCGACATGGCCCCCTGAGAGGAGGTTGCTGCAGTCCTCAATATTCCAAAATTATATTTTCATATTGGCCTGTGGAAATCCTAAAAGTGGCAGCTTCTACCTCTGAAAAAGTACAGCCCCTCTTGCTTACTAGCTATAGCAAACCTGCTGCACTTCATTCAATACACATATTATTAACTCCAACTGGAATATGAATATTTTATAGAGAAACATTATGCAAGGAGAGTGTGGTATCCAAACCTCTTCAATAAATACTTGCATCAATTGCCTAGTGCTCCTAGGCAACAATAAGAAAAGTGAGGGAAAGCACAAAGTTTCAGTCTACTTTTTATTGATTTTAGCTTGCTCATTCACTATGTGTTAAATATCGCAATGCAAAATCCATTTTACCAGATGCAAGTGGCAATTACGCTTTTACTTTTTGAGGCAGTAATGGAAAACTGTCTAATTTAGCCATTGTCAGATTTTAAAAATGATTTCTGACTGCAAAACTGACACAATACAAGTGTTTTCTGAGTTTGCCTGAAACAAGCTGCATTAATTTAAGTTTCGATGTTAGCTCCTGCTTTCTTGACAACGTGCACTCCTGTGCCAGCTTGCCCACTTAATTATTGGGACAGTCTGTGCATAGAAAAAACAGAACAGCATATAAAAAAGCTTCCCTGCCCCTTTCCAGTTCTACAAGGAAACAAAGGGACATTACTAGAAAATCAGTCATAATCACTGGATTTAAAAGCAAAAAAACTAACTCAACAGATCTTGTTTCTTGTATCAATGTGAGCGGGACAAATGTTGTGCCCAAAATATCAGGGAAAACACTGGGACACCTCTTTAAATGGAAGGTGACTTATTGAATCTGCATCTTCAATGTTTTGCAATCTGTGTATTGTGGAATTCTGACAGCATGCTCCTGAAAATGTGTATATGAAATCTGAGTATTTACATTCATATTCAAATTGTTCTGTTACTATAGAAAAGAAAGTAGAGCAGTGCCAGATGCTTTTATACAATACAGTGAGAAATTAAAAACCTCTATTTGTCCAGGACATTTGAAGAAGGGAGAAAGTGTTAGGTTTACAATTTAACTTAATGATCTTATAGGTCTTTTCCAACCTGAGTCTATAATTAGGGACATGGTTTAGTGGTGGAATTGGCAGTGTTTGGTTTACAGTTGGATGATGATCTTAAAGGTCTTTTTCAACCTAAATGATTCATGAATCTATACTAATTAGCCTAAGTGACAAACAAAGCTAATGGCCCATGAATATGAACTTTCATGTAACAGAATTTATGATTTCTAAATAGAAGAGGTGAGTCAAGGCATGTGAATTTAGTACTGAAAAAGTCTGAGCAGCCTCTTCTTAAACCCTCAATATTTTTCTACTGCTACCATAATTGACAATATGCCAACAGGTGCCTACAGTGTGTAGGCACATTTATGACTGTAAAATAGGAAAACCTGAAGGAACAGCTAGAGATTTATAGACTGGTATAACAAATGAGGCTAGGTGCTGAGTGGGTACTATCATATCACTGCTGAAAACACATGCTCAGATCATGGCATAAGGCACAGGGTAAAATATATGTGATCTGCTTCTCTACATCCCCAAATTATCACCAAGCTTTGCAACACTGAGTGGATAAACTGAAGAGAGACTGAAAGAGCAGGATTAAAGCTGGTCTGAACTGAGGGGCCTTGGCAGATAAGACTGTTCACATGAGCTGCTAGAGATAACTCCTATTCATGCTTTTAGGCAAGCACATCAATCAGCATTTCCCAAATTTAGGAAGACAGAAGGGAATCATAATGTCTTGGGAAAGAAGACGTGAGATCCCACCCTGAAACACATCCCAGAGCCATCCAAGATTGCTGTGAGATGCCATGGGAAGCTAGAAGGCTGGACTTCCCTGCCTCCCACCACAGCCAGATATATGGTAACTAAATAAATGAAGTGGAGGTTGCCCCCATGCCTCTCAAAATGAGCTACCCATGCGCCCTCTTCAAGGGACAGTAAATGAGGAGCAGGTGGCAAATAAGCTTGGGAAACAAGCACAATAAGCAATACTAGTAGCCACAACTCAGAAGGACTGATACCACATGCTGAAGTTAAGTTAGAATATCTTTAAGAGCTTTGGTTGTTCTTCTCACTTAGGTTTGAAACACATTAAAAGTATTTTGAAGTGTAGTAACAAGTCACTGGCAAGCAACACATGTTCTTCTGTTGTTTCAAGTGGTATCATTAGAATTTCAGTTTTGTGACATAAACTTACTTCTTCTGGAGTCCTGTCCTTCTGATAAGTGCTTTACTGCCAGTTCATATTTTCTGCCATAAGAGAGGCTGAGAACACTTTCCCTAGTCTGGGATTCCCTTATAGAAGGCCTCCATACCAAGAATATATAGACATAGCTCTACGCAATTTTCCTCCTTGGTTCAGAGAGATATTTAAATTGTGGCAGTTTTTATTAATATCATGTCCCATTTATTTACTTGCATTCCTTCTTAGTTCAGCAAAAAAAAGGATTAAAAATGAGTTCTCTTTTCATTTTACAGCAGCCAGGGATCAGAGCTTGCTTTGAGTTGAAATTGCCTTAAGAGCCCTCCTGCTCTCAGTGAGAGCAGTGCTTGTAACTGCTGGTGATATTTCAGGACTTGAAAGACACAGGACTGTGGCATGACCTAACTGATGAGATAAATTATGCTGAATCAGAGCATTATAAAACATTAATATCCCTGCCAAAGTTCAGCTCACTGACTTCCTCTATACACTGGTGAGCTCACCTGCTGAAAGGCCAAGAGCTCAAAGCTTTGACATTTTCTTTCTTTTGACAAAATAAATAACACTTCTGTGTTTTACAAAAAAGCAAATTTGTACAGGAAGATAAATACTGACACATGCTTCTCACCAAGCAATTTCTGAAAGATATTCTAGATCTCTTGTAACCAACAGCTGATCTCTGCTATGAAAACTCCAGGCCTCTGTCTTTAGCAGGATTTTTCCTCAAGCAAGGAAAGCCACTTTTAATCCTGTTGAACATAGATTTTTGCATGGAGATGCTTGTGCAAACTCTCATTCCCACTCTGGAGAGCTGTGCCCTCACAGTACTGCAAGGGGCATGACAGCTGCCTGGTCTGTGGCACCTTTGTGACTGGCAACACCTCAGAGCAGAACCTGATCGTGCAGACCCCACAATATGCACAGCAATTTTGGCACTCGCCGAATTGTTGCAGTCAGGTTCTGCAACCTTCCTGAAGACAGTGGTGCCAGTGGAAAGAAATAGGGAATGGTCTTTGCATAGATGTTTCAGAGATGTTTCTTTCCAGCCCCTCATGGCTCCAAGCCTGGGCCCAAAAACTCAAAGACTCATGGGAAAACCAACCTAAAGTACAGGGTTCTCGGGGTGGGGGGAACATCTGAAATGGCCAATAGGAGAAACAGGACTTGGTAGATTTAGCATCAGCAGAGGGAAACCCTGTGTGCAGGGTCTGCTCCCACCCCCAGGGTCCCCTCTTCCCAGGGGCGCCCACAGGGGTGGAACCCGCACACCGAATGTTCCAGCAAGCAGCACTCTCTAGGATACTGAAATTGCATAGGATACTCAATAGAACTTCAAATTCTTTTTAATCTAATATAGTTAGTTTTCTGGGCCGTAGCAATTTCTACTTTTAGCATTCTGATTAAAACTCTCTCCTGAAACAACAGTCTATGAACTTGCTTAGTTTCAAATTCATTTCTGTTGGGAAAAAATGGTAATTTGTGAAAAGTTTGACCTAAGTCATTCTCCATTTCCTGAAAATTCTTAGTTATGATTTTCTTCCTATATTAAATAAATTTTTAATGAACCCTCTATTTAATTTAACCTAAAGTTTTCTCAGTTCTTCTCCTGACTTCTTTTAATAACTCATCTATCATATAAAATAGTAGATCTCTTCTGGTAATTTTAAAAGACTGCAATATATGTGATCTTTATATTAAACAGTTCATTTGGATATCAAGGCCAACATAATTGAGTTTCATTTCAGTATCAAGGGTGACATAAGTAATTTTCTTATTGACAATGATAAAAAATGTTCATCTATTACTTTGGATACTGAATTCATCTGAATGTTGATACAATATGGAATAAAGTAAAGTATACTCAGGAAATTTAATAGTTCATAATAATATTTTGATTGTAATACAATGCACAAATTTTGAGATAGAATTCATACCTTCTTTTTCACAGCATCCACATTTCTGATATGTCAGTCTGGAACAACTATGCCCAAAGGAAAAACGAAAAGCAGAAATGGAAGGGCTGCTTTCCAGAGACTCTCCCAGAAGAAGCTGTTTCAATGTGAAATGAACTTAGCTGCATAAGAAACTTGTTCCTTTCCACCCCAGGATCATGTAAGAGGTAGATTCTTACCCCTTAAAGCACAAAGAGAGATCACTAACCTCTGATGAGTAGAAAGATAGGCAGAGAAGGTGTACCAGTTCCCTCAGCTCTGGTGGGTGCATCCCATCAGGACCCATGAATTTGTGGGTTTCAGATTTGTCTAAATCATCTCTAACCTGATTTTCCTCAACCAAGGAAAATTCTTCCTTTCTCCAGACTCTCTCTCTTGGCTCCAGGGTTTGGGGTTCCTGAGGGTTGGCCTTAGTAATAAAGACTGAAGCAAAGAAGGTGTTCAGTAATTCCACCTTCTCTGGGTCCTCCACCACCAGGGCACCCACCCCATTCATGGTGGTCTCACATTTTCCCTAATCTTCCTTTTGCTAATGATGGATTTGAAGAAGCCCTTTGTGCTGGTGAAAGCACAATAAAGGACACTCTCACACCTGCTAGGTTCAGCAGAAAGGAGGGAAAAGAGAGAGTTTATTTACACCTATCATACTTTATAGGATTCTCAACTCCACAAGGGGTTGGAGGACATGTCAATTCCTCCTCAATCTTACTGGAGAAAAAGGATGCCCATCAAACTTTCTCTTATCACAAAAGGAATGAAAAACAGAAAAGACAGTTAAATAAACATTGGCCATTATTTACATGAAACTGTGTGAAAATTCTTTGACTCCAAGGTTATAACAGAAGGCTTAGCAAAAAACAGGACAACAGCCCTTCTTGATGTCCTTGACAACCCTTGCCAGATTTAGTTCCAAATAGAACTTAGCCTTCCTCTTTGCATCCTTGCATACTCTGATAATGTTCCTGTATTCTTCCCAAGTGGCCTGTCCCTTCTTCCACATTCTGTACATGCCCTGCTTCTGTCAGAAGCTCTTTGTTCCCCTCTACATGTCTCCTGCCTCTTTGTTTGATTTTTTTACTCAAGAATGCACCAATCTTGAGCTTGAAGGAAGTGAATCATAAATATTATCCAGCTTCCTTGAGCCCCTCTCACCTTCAGGTCTCTATCCCATGGTATTCTACCCTGAAGAGACCAAAGTCTGCCCTCCTAGAGTCCAGAATAGCAAGAATGCATTGATTTTTCTAGCAAGAAAGTAGTATTTTTAATAGGATGCCTTAATCTTATTTTTACAGATTGTCATTAGAAGTATTTAATATTCTAGTCATACCATTCTTCCAATGTTGATGAATTATGTAATCATACATAAAGACATTAGATTGGAAAAAAAATGTCCAAAATCAGTTTTTAGTCAAACGACTATTTAAAACTATATTTTGATCAATTTTGTTTTTCTTATAGCAGGGAATAAAATTGTAAATTTCAATATTTTTCACAGAGCAGAAAACCTTGGTTTTCAGTATTCCTATGTATAATAGCAAAGCCTTCATCTTTAAACTCCAGAAGCAGACTGTTTTGCTTCAGTTGATGTTTAACAAGTTATTTTCTTTCTGGTCTTCACTCTGCATTACACTAGTCTCAGTGAAATATGCAAAGTGACTACCTTCTGATGAGCCATGATTCTATTTTCAGTGCTGCAGTTATCATTCAAGTCTGTCAAAACCAAATTGCAACACTTTGCAAAACAAGTACAGGAATATAAGCACAATCCTAGGCTGCATATGTCATGTTGGCACCACTTTTAATCCAGAAGGTATAGGCTGGCTGTAAATTTCAAAGTGGTGCAGTATGTCCTGAATCACATTTGCTGCAGTATGCTCGTCACCAAAACCTTTAACGTGTAGTTCTGTGCATTTCCTAATGTCTCCTTGGCTGGTTTGCAGATTTGACTTGAAACTCTGCCTGATGGCCTGGCTGATGCACTGTGGAGCTGAATATTGGGTTGACTTGCCTTTGGACACATGAAAAATCTCTCCAAGCATCCTGCTTTAGGTTATGCATTGCTCCCTTGCCAACTTATTCATAGGACTGTGAAATAGCTTTTTGCCAAAGACAAACCTGCAAGGAGGAGCAGAGTAGTGGAGGTCAGATTCTGGCCAGCATTTGATGAATGCTTCCCTGGTAACTGTGATTCCATGGCAAAAATCAATCCAGAACAGTTTTATTCCTGTTCTCTGCAGCTGAGATTCATTACAGATTGGCTTTTTATAACCAGTCATTTTAGGCAACTTTGCTTTCCTTGGAAAGCCAAGAGTATGCATACTGAAGACTGATTATATTCAGTTTAGGCATCCTATGACCTTTTACATTCTTAGAAGTGTGTTTCTGATAACCATTGCAAGTGTGGTTGAAAAGATGAGTTGCTCCATCTGAAATGGATTTGCTTTAGTGTCTTCCCCACTTAAGCTCTCTGTTTTCTATGCCTTTTGACAAAGGTTCTGGTATTTCTCCCTTAAAATGGCATTCCAGACTGATAGTACCAGCTGTCCACCTTTTGTCCCCTCTGCTGACTCTGGTGTGACAGATGCTGCAAACAGCCTGGCACATAGCTGTTGGATCAATATAAGGGACAAAATACCTGCCAGATTGCTGATGACTAAGATGTTACATATTCTGGCACCATTGGATAGCTTAGCAAAAATGGCACTAGCTTGAAGGGAAAATAGAACTAAGATTCATTTTATTTTTCCAGGTTTTTTTCAGGATGACTGTTATTTTGAATTCTGGGGGGAAAAAAACTGAAAACCTCCTAGAATTTTCAGCTCATTACTGATGCCTTTTCCTGGGCTTAGAATTAAAAACCAAACATGGTTAGAGGGGAAAAAAGGGATTTTACCTTGGTGTTTATTAAGGATCCTTATGCGATGCATGGGATGCACGTTGGAGAATGCACACCAGAGAATGCCCATGTGATGATTTGCGTATACAATTATAGACCTTGCATATTAGCATATCTATCACAGATTCCTCAGTGGGAGGCTCAAGAGAAGCCCCCTATTGAGGAATGTTCCCCCTGCATGGGTCTATCTTAGTTTACAGAATGTGTTCTTGAGAGGACCTTGGGTCTGGGACATTCTGACCCCCTGACTACAAAGTTTCCAAGATGTTTAGTCTCTGGGCTTAACAGAACTTTGAGTCTAAGCTAGTTATCAAACTTAGAGAATTACAAGCATGTGGGCTAAGAGCACTTGGGATACATAAAAGCTGCATAAAAGTGTATAGGAAGGGGGATATGAGAGGAGTATATGAAAAAGCAAAAAATCATTATGGCGTCACTACCACAGAATCACTGTAAGACTAAGCCTCCAGTCCTTCTGTTATCCCTGGATAACTTGTCATTGCCTCTTCTCAGCTCCACTGCCAGATCCCAGCTACACTTTCAGACCTTCCAAGAGTTCAATGACTATTTTGTGGAGTAACTGTCCACTTTAAGTGTGGCCTTGAATACTTTTATTTTCACTCTGAGAATTCAAGCAGAAGCCTTGATTCCTTTCTCATCCCAGCACTGGAGGACTCCAAAGAGGAAGTGAGTGCTTGGAGGACGTTTGCCTTGTTTGGCTTGCTTTGGGTTTTGTGGATGTTCAGCAGTGCAGCTGGCAATGCCCAAGTTGGCAGACACGACCAGTTCTGTTCTTGACAGCTCTCCAGGTGCTTGGTCACAGATTTGTTACTGCATCTTCAAAGTTTGCACAACTGACATAAAGAGATAACAGGTGAAAATCAAGACCCCCAGTCTGAAGGTTTTGTATATGACTGAAAAACATATGAAAAATAGAATCATGTTTAATGATGCATTTTCAGTTAAAAAGAGCAAAGGAAATAGCACAGACTTGCTAGAGGCATAAGAATGGGGGAGGGGAAGGAACAAGAGCTATCAGCAGCTGAAAGCAAACTGTGAAAGGGCATGTGGCACGTTCTCATCCAGCCTGTCTGCACTTCCTTATCACTGCCTGTAAAGTTCACCTCTGACAGGGTTCAAAGACAGCTGAAAGTGCTTTGGCAGCAGACCTCCAGAAAACCTCCGTATTTCATAAGGTAATTAAATATCTTCACTCTCAGGAGAGAAGCAAAAGGATTCCTTTGGAATCCTGAAATCCTGGAATGAGCACTTTTTTCACTGGTTTTAACAACAGATGAAAATAAGAATCACAGTTAATTTCTAAAAGGCTCCTTTCTTTGATTGCCTCCCATACGCCCTCAATGAAGTGTTTAGGAATGTCCCAGTGTAGTGGTTCAGTTCGCAATCCATTACTTACTTATTTTCCTTCTGTGAGATAAGAATTCGGAGAAAGCAAAGCAGGCACAAAACTTTAAAGAATATAAAGAAGTTTATTGATAACAGAATTAAAAGAAAAAAATGATAAGAAATTAAAGCAAAAGCACACTCCTCTCTCTTCCAACACTCCCCCCTCCTTTACCCAACTTGCACAAAGGATAACAAAATATGGGATTTTGGTCAGTATTACAGTTCTTAAAAGTCTCTCCAATATTTAAGGAAAAAAGAGGTTTTTCCTGCTTAACGTGGTTCCCAAACTGCCACTAGCAACAGACCTGCCCAAAAATCTGCTCCAGTGAAAAACATCTCTTCCATAAAAATCTCATACTTAAGGGGCGTAGGGTTTTAGTTTTTTTAAGGATGAGTTATTGTGGCCTGAAAACAAAGGCTTTCTTCTTTACAAAACCTCTAAAAGCCTTTCATTGCTCCTGGCATAGGCACTTCTCACACCTTCACAAATCGCAACATGAATTCTTTGACTCCCTATGTACTCTAAAAGAAATGGATTCAAAAGAGACATACCGTTTGTGATATTACAGTTTTTTACCACGGCCTGCAGAAAGCATTTTTAAGCTACGTGCAAAAAACATGGTGCCACCCTCTTTTTCCTGCCGCCATCTTCAGCTCCGTCCCACGTGACCCATTTTCTCTTCCTTTCCTGACCGTGGAGCCACCATGTTCTTCTCCTGGTGTGACTTGCTTTACTTTTCTCTCCCACTGACTTAGAAGAAGAGCTGACTTCTTTGGCTGCGTATGATGATCTTTTCAGTGCAGCACAAAGTGTGCTGCCTGCAGAAAGGAGGCTACGCCAGCTCCCACTGGCTCCATCGGCTCCGCATGGAGAGGAGAAGGACCCGCCAGTCCCAAGAAGCCGCGCCGGATGGGTTTAGCTGTGTGGCAGTCTNGTGGCTGGGTTTAGCTGTGTGGCAGTCTGTGGCTGGGTTTAGCTGTGTAGCAGTCTGTGGCTGGGTTTAGCTGTGCGGCAGTCTGTGGCTGGGTTTAGCTGTGTAGCAGTCTGTGGCTGGGTTTAGCTGTGCGGCAGTCTGTGGCTGGGTTTAGCTGCCTGCGGCTCTGGGATAGTTCCCCTTGCCCCAGCGACCCAGGGTCTGTGCTGCGGCGCTGGGAGAAGGGGGAGGGGGCAGGGGCACTGGCCCGACCCGGCCTGGCCACCTCTCCTGTGAAAAACCAGAAACCAGAAGCCGTATTTCCCACGCCCGTGCTGCTTTACATATGCAAAATCGCAAAAGCGCAATTGGCTTAAAAGACTGTCAATCAACTATGTTCCAACCTATTGCACCCAGCTTTTTAAGAAAATCCTGGAGAAGCTCAGAAGCAGTGCCAGTGCTCCCTTGCAGTCCCAGGGGTGCATTCACTCCATCCCTTCTGCTGTCTGAGGTGGACCTAGGTACCACCTCTGATGTCTAGGATCAGCTAATGCTGCAGCTGATAATCTCTCCCAGTCTGTGTCTCCCTATACTGTCAGTAACAACAATAACATGATTTTCAGGATGCAAGTATATTACAGGTCTGAGCCTGTCCTTCTCTCTAGGGAGGAAGCCAAAGTGTGGCCAGTAGAAGGCATGAATTGCTTGTATCACTCTCAAGCACTGATTTTATAACAATCAGAACGCAACCCCTGGGGTCACACTGTTTGCTGCTACAGGGGGTTCAAAACCTGGTTTTCTGCTTGTGTTGACTGTGGAGATGAAGATCAGAACTTGTGCTGGTGGCTGCAAGGAACAGCAAACATGTAGCAGCAGCAGAGATTGCTTGGGGATTTTAGGGGTCAGAGAGGAAAAAGCAAAAAGAAAGGAGACACTGTAACACTGATGCCTGGAAAGGAAGAAAGGAAGAAAGAAATAAAAAGAAAAAGAACAGAGATGGGAGTAAAACCAGCATGAGAAGAAAGCAAGAAGAAAACTGAAGGCAAAGGATATTGGGGGGGAAAAAAGGATACAAAATGTGGATAAAAGTAACAAGGGAGATGGAGTAACCAAGATGGGGATTTATATTGATGGTAATTACCTGTCCTACTTCCCCTTGAGAATTCCTAAACCAGAAACCCATTAGAGTGATCTAGTCACTCTGATTCTGGTCTCTGATCCAAACTCAACTCCATTTATAACTAGTCTGAGATATCAGTATTTTATTTTCAAGCAAAATAACAGGAAGATTTCTTTTAACTTGTTTTCATTTATTACATGACCATGCAAAAAATGTCACAGAGTAGATCATCATTTTCATCAGCACTCTGTATCACTCAGAAATAAATTGTGCTAATACTGAAAGTAATATATATAAGGCATAAAGAGGAGATCTGAAAGGGGAAGACTAAGTTTTTCCTGCATTACTCTCAATGTTGTCTTGATTACATTTGTGTTCTGAGTTATTCCTTAGCTTGAACTAGTGTCCTGGGTTACAGTGTATTCTATTACCATCTGCATGAGCTGTTGAAACCAGGTGTAGCAATGTTCCCTGCCTCCTTCCTCCAGACTATTTTCTGTTAATGGGCCCAACAATACCTTGCAGCATGACTCACAGATAACT
>VYXC01013363.1:51910-80775 GCA_013397175.1 Platysteira castanea | reverse complement strand
CTGTACTGGAAGCTGAAGTGATCCTGACTGGAAATGAATGGCAAAACCAGCCCACGGTGACTGGCCCAGAGACCCCGTGTATCCTCGGCATAGATTACCTCAGGAGAGGGTATTTCAAGGACCCAAAAGGGCATTGTTGGGCTTTTGGGAGAGCTGCTGTGGAGACAGAGGAAGTCAGACAGCTGAATACCCTGCCTGGTCTGTCAGAGGACCCTTCTGCAGTAGGACTGCTGAGGGTGGAAGAACAACAGGGAGCAACCGCTGCCACAACAGTGCCCCAACAGCAGCACCGCACCAGCCGGGACTGGGGGACTCCATCCATGGGGTGAGTCGAGAACTGGAGAGCCAGGGAGGGCTCAGCAGGGCTTGCTCACCCTTCAATAGTCCTGTATGGCCTCTATGTCATTAACAGCACAAGTGTCCTTTACTGCTTTCCAAACATGTCTCAGAAGATGTTGTCCTAGAATCTGCCTCTTGTCATTATTTATAAACTGCAAAAAAGATCACCAAGAATTAGAGGATTTACATTTCTCATATTTATAGGTTTCTCAATTCCACAAGGGCTTGGAGGACATGTCACTACCTCTTCAATCCCACTGGAGAAAAAGGATGCTCATCAAACTTTTCCTTATCACAAAAGGAATGAAAAACAGAAAAGACAGTTAAGTAAACATTGGCTATTATTTACATGAAAGTGTGTGAAAATTTTATGACTCCAAGGCTACAATAGAAGGCTTTAGCAAAAAACAGGACAACACAAGATCATGCACTAATCTTAGAGGTAAAAGATTACTAGAACAAACCAGCATTTAGACAGGCATATGCTCATGCTTCTACTCCCACACTCTCTTCTCAGGCCTTTTAGACTGTACCATGTTACTCAGCATGTGTGACTGCCTGAACACTTGGCTTATGCATGCTCTGGAGCACAGGGCTGTCTCGCTGGCTTGCACATGTCACATGTGCTACAAATGCTGCTGCTGGAGCATTAGGTGTGCCACAGTAGGCCCCACCTTCCTCTTTGGCAGCCATAGATGAATTGCACAGTATAGTGCCAGCCTGCTTCCATCCTGGAAAATTAATTTCTATCATGTGCGTAAGTAGAGAACACAGTAAGGCAGGAGAGAAGGCTGGAGGAAGGCAGAAATGAGAAGAAATATATACATTCACTTAGATAGTACTTTCCCAAATAGTATTTGAACTTTCTAGATTCATTATGAGCAAAAACTTCAGGTGTCAGACTGCTGATGGAACTAGCTGCATTTGTGCTGAAAAGCACTGTCGGAGACAGGAAAAAGAGGAGAATTACCATGTCATTCATCCTCTGTTATCCTCACAAACTTTTGAGAACTGTTGCTTAGTACTGCCTGTGATGTACTAGTTTGCCTTCCTGTCATCACACAGTAATTCTCAACTCAAATTTATCAGCATATGGGTGAACATAGATGGAGTGATCTGTCTTTATCCCCTGACTCTATGGAACACATCAGCATGCTTGTGTGTAGGGAAACGGCCATGAAGTCAATAGAAGGTACCCCTCCTCACTTGAAATTATTTTCTCTTTTTCTTACAACACAAATTAGGCAACTTCAAGTTCTGCGAGAGTAATTATTAGCTGATTTTGCCTACCTGTCTAGAAGTCAAAATCAATAGGCTGCTCTGGTAATGGCAGCCAGGAGGCCAAGTGAAAGCCACAGCCACCCTCGCATCTTAGGATTTGTTGGTATGTGGCGCAAGGTGGTGGCAACTGTGTGCCCAGCTATCACCACAGGCAGTAACTTTGGAGGACTGGGGGCACCCACTCTTCACCTCAGAACATCCAGGTGTATATTCAGCACTGTGGGGTGATGAGCACTGGGCACCTCTTTGGGGTCAGCATAGGTTATTATGGCAAAATAATATTTTTGTAGCTCTGGTTTTACAGAGAACAAGGCTGAGCACAGCTCAGTATCTCATGACATAAAAACCAGCTTTAAGTGGCTTCCTGTCTGCATTGAAGGAACAGGCCTTACAGAATCAGTGGAGCCAATGTGCCTGGAGTGCCCTCCTGGCTAAGAAGCCCCACATGGAGCAACGCCATGCTGACCACACATACATTGCAAGAGTCACATGGTGTGGGACCAGCTCAGATACTCAACTCTTCCCAAGTCAGCATTCATCCTGTGCTGCCTCTTTTTACCAAATGGTGCATAAATTTCTGCTGATTTAGATGGCTGTACACAGCTCTAAGCAAACACTGACAGGGTGACTGTTTGCACTGCCAGAGAAGCACTGAAGCATATCTGCAACAGAGGCAGGTACAACATGTCAGTGCTGTCCTGATCTAGCAGGCTATCCTGCCAGCTCACAAGCACTCCCAGGATCTGCTTTTTGCCCCCAACAGTTAACACAAGTCAGGGCTGATATTCAGCTTTTCCTAGAAGGAACCTCCCTCAGCTTGAGTACAGTCCTGTTTGCAACTTAAGTTGTTTGATTTGCAATATAAGAGGAACATAAGTGAATTTAAGTCAAGAAGTTTAGTGAGTTCTGCCTTCATGAGTTCATGGCTTTTTGGTTCATGGCTTTATATATCAGCAGATACAAAATAAAATCAAGTTATAGGAATACGTCTTGCATACAGTTGGTTTTGGGTCACTAAGGACTACATTCCCCAAAAGGCAAAGTGCTTAAAGAAAGCAAATTTTTGTTCTGAACACTGAAAACACGGATGAGTAAATCTTCTTCCTCTAGCTGCCACTGCTGATTGGCCCATATTATAGTAAAGAAATTAAACTTGTTCAAGATGGCTTTCAGGGAAATTTGAATTTGCAAGCAAGACAAAACAAGACAACACAACAAATATGCAAGGTTCACAGAAATATAACTAAAATCAGCCCAGGGTTTATTAGCATGGTTTGATGAGTTTAAAAAAAACCCCAGAAACCTGGATTTTGTCCATGCAATTCACCGATCATAAACCAGTCAGATGTTTTGACCAGCTCTCTTCCCAACTCTTCTGACTTTCATTACACTCAACACTAGCTTCACTCAACACATCATGGGCAAAGGGCAAAAGGCAAAAGCAGGGGATATTTTTCTTTATAGAAATCTGCTTTTAACACTATCAGAAACCTCAGCAGTACTGAGTGTATCACACAATACTCCAATTAGGATTGTCTTGTTCTGTGTTCAGCTTTTCATTATGGGCCTGGGCACATTTCTGCAGCTCCTGCCAGGGCAGTGCAGAGCCTCAGAACACTATCAGGGTGCTGTGCAGCTCCACAAAGCCAGCAGACTGGTAAAAAAATAATCCGCTGCTCTTTGGTCAAAATGAAACACTTGGAGCCTCAACACTAGGATAAAGTGAATTTAAGGCAAGCTAAGGCAGGTGAACCATAGCACAAGAGAAAATCCCAGACGCACAGATCGTGTGCTGCAGGACTAAGTCTCTTCAGGAGCCAAAGCAGCACAGCACTGCCAGCACCAGTGGGATCAAGAGCCTTAAACATGGACCAGCCATGGCCATCCTAAGCACTGCTGAGGTGCTGCCTCTGCTACGCCGACCTACCATAAAACCATTAGTGGGAACCAGAATAGCTACTGACATGCAGGAAGGACAAGGACACATCCTCTTAGCCCAGAGCACTTAGGGGAGAACAGAAAACTGCCCGCAAGACTTCGCAGCACATTCTTCTCTGTGAACCTAAACCCTGTATTTAAAAGCTTCTCCATCCTTCTCTTCCTCCAGAAAAATTTTATTAGGACCAAACAAATGTGAGAGGGGATGAAGACGCTTGAAGTGTGAACAGTGTCACAGCCCTCAGACCCAAGAGACAGGAGAGCTGCCAATAATAGAAATATCCAAAAGATAAAGTAACCTTAGGTAACACGTTCCTCCAGTCATTACAGCCAGCTATGTGAGGACAGCTGCAGGACAGGCTGTCATCACTAAGCCAGATCCCTGCAACTGGTTCCATTCCCAGCCTCCGTGCCTGGTGGGATAGGAGCCAGTGCTGAGGCAGGCAGTAACACACCTCTTGGCTTACAGGATCCAGTCCCCACGGCTGCAAGCACACTGCCCTGTGTGAGCAGGGGAGGTGAGGTTATGGCCATTGCTACTGACCCAAGCCTACATGGCAGGTATAAAAACTTTCCTTTAGGTAAAACCATAAATTACATCAGGAATTACTTCAGTCTGCTAATTTAGATCGCAGTGTCTTTGGATTTACAAGTTGGACAATAAGGCAAGACTCCTATCCACTCTAAAAAAACAACAGACAGCCAACAAAAACCTCCCACCAAAATTGCCAGAGTTACATTATTAGCTCCAGAAACTCAGATTAAACGCCTTGCTCCATTCTGGTCCTCCGGGCCAGCCTATGACTCAGCTTCCATTTGTGATACAGATCTAAACCATCCCTGTTGAGAAACATGGAAATATAAAACCAAAACAAATCTCATCATACTCGCATTTATTGTGCTAATGGGAATTAAATGAGCATCTCAGGCACTTTGCTCATGTTTTATTGCTGTTGTTCCTCCAGCATTTTTTTAAGCAACATATCAGAAACAAAGCAGCAGAGCAATAGCAAAAATCTCTAAATCCCTAAATTTCATCAAAAGTTACAAAAATAATTTTAATGAAACTACATCTGATGCATTGTACAGAGCTGCCTGTACTGATTTCTTTCTCAGAGGATAATGGTAAGAGTGCACATCACTTCTGAAGTCCCTTAATCTGTTTCTCTTGGTTTGATGCCCACCCCCCAGCATCTTTAACAATCTTGTTTGCAGTTTTATCATTGTTAATGAGAGGAAAGCAGTTTTTCAACTCTCCAGAGGGTCAATGAGTGTTTACATCAAAATGGCAAGAGCTCTTTGCTTTGGGAGAGAATGCTATAATCAAATCTCTGACGGGGAAGTTGGAGCAGTAAATGAAAAAGAAGTTTCGTTTGTGTGCAATGGAAAAGAGTATTCATTTATTATCTAACAATTAAATAATTGATCCAGACACACCTTTTCCTCTTTTCTCTTTGCTATCCCTGTCTGCCAGCACTCTTGGAAGCCCCTCTATTGTGAGTCAACTTAGTCACACATGAGATGCAAAAGCAATTCTTTCCATTTATTTGAGCCTGTCATTTATTTGAGCAGAAGGTAACTGTGTTTTAAAAACTTCCTCTGTATGGCAGAGATACCCCTTGATCACTGTCAGAGTTGAATTCATTTTCAGCACAAGAGAGAGGTGGAGTACAACACCAAATTTTCCTTAACCACAAAATTCTCTTCTACAAACCAAAATCTGAACTGAGAAACATGTTACAGATGTGGTTGTGTGACCTAAGGTTTACAGCTGAAAAAAAAAAATAAATAAAGCATGATTTAATGTACAACAAAGGCTGGTGAACACATCATATCACCTGGATCCTGATAGATTATCCTATCAGAACAATGCAAACACTGAGAAAAAGATTAAGTCCCATTTCCTTTTCCTTTCCAAATCAGGCATTATAGTATCACTCCTTTAATGCCCTCTGCTACAGAATATTGACTTTTAAATCCTACACTAAAATACAACTGAGTTTTCATAAAATGTAATGCTGCTGTACATCCAAACTCATATATTTGGGGTTCATAGTAGCTATTATTGTCATCAGCCAAAACCCAGTGATTATTTTGTGGACAGCAATGAAAAACACAGACTGCAGAGCATATGCTTTTTATTTCAAATATGGGAGCAACCCATGCTCAATGCACTGGGGTATGAGGTTCTTACAATATTGCTCCAAGACACAAATGAAGAAGGAATTAACAGAAAATCTGCTGCGGACTAGAATGAACTTTTTTCCCTACAGGAACCATAAACACAATTTTCCCAGCATGGGACATAATAGTTCTCCCACAGATTTCTAAAATATATTTCCAGTGCTCAGTATAGAAAGTTAGATGCACAAGAAATGTTCACAGCTTCAGTGCAGGCAGTAATTGAGAACACGTGTGGCAGGGGAATTAAAGAGGGAGGAGGAGATTCAGCAAGCCATACTCCATTGGAATGGAGTGGCAGGAGAAGCACATTTCAGGCCTCATCATTCTCAGAGCATCCATCTGCAAGCTGATCCAGCACCCCACATCCATCTGAGGAGGAATGCTGTGAGGCTGCATGTCAACCCCAAATTTAATGCACATTAACAATTTAAGAGCCTGAATAAAAAATTAAAAAACAGCGTTTCATCAACTTTCCCATAAGTTCAGAGAGAAGCTTTAGCTTCTTGTACAACAAAGGACACCTTTACAGCAAAAGCAACCTTTAACTGTTCTCATTTTCCAAGGCTCTGCTTTTGGGTCTGCTCAAGATGGATACTACCCAGATCAGCAATGTTCAGGATTTCTGCATATTCTAGCTCATAATTATGTACAAAATAGTGTTGTAGATGTGCCTGTAGCCAGCTTTCCATAAACCTGTAGTTAACCACATCTACAACACTCAGAGGCACCAAAAGGAAGCTCCTCTTGTGTCAATTCTTTCTGTCTTTTTGGATAAATTTCCCTATATACATAAGCAAAGCTGAAAATCCATTTCAAGAATTTTAAGGTTTTTAAAGTCAGTCAATACTGACTGTGAAGTTTCTGCCCTGAAAATGCCAGACAGTATTATTTCTAACAATGCTCTTCCAAAACATTCTTTCTAAATTGGTCTCTTCATGCTGCAAAGGAAAAGCCCATGGTAAGGGCAGAAGCATCAAACTTCTTCCCAGGCCTACGAGACCCAAGGAAAACATGTGAGTTTATTCAGCAAATCAGCATTACATGGTTCAGATGGAATTCTGCAGTTTCAGAATATTGTTCCTAAAATCCAGCTGACAAATCAACACCCAAAACAAAAGCCAGAGCTCCTGCATAAGTATATATGTCATAAATGATAATGCAGAGTGGGTCATTGTTTGGGTCAAAACCAGTGTCATGGCCAGCACCATCCCACAGATGTTTCTTGCTGCTCCCCCACTCTGAAGGAACACATCAGTCACCCTGTGGGAATGAGCTTTGCTGGGTCTGGCTCAGATCCCTGCAGGACCACCGGTGTGAGCGATGCCACGTGAACTCAAAAGCAGCTCAAATCAGGGCCTCAAACCAATGCTACAGAAGTCTCCAGAAGTTAATGGAGTTACCCATTCCCTTGCCATGTTCTGACATTTGGGATATGTTTGCTGGCTGATGTAAGAGGCTGCACTGTACGTGCAGTGCCTTCATATTTGGCTTTTGATCTTTTCAGTTTCAGCATAAGAACTCTCATGCTCTCTGTGCAGCACCCAGCACGATGAAGTGTAGACATTTCTAGAGAGCAAGTCACACAGAAGTGTGCTTTAGGAACATGCTTTTTAAGTCTGTTCAGTTTGCTAGGTGACAAGAAAACAGCTGTTTAGAACCAAGGATTCATAAACTCAATTTCCAAGAAACAGCCTGGTGACTGAATAATAAGATGGCAGGTGAAATACAAAGTCAGTAAATGGAAATTAATGCATACAGGGGGAAAATAATTTAAGTTCTGAATCGAGAATGACAGGCTCTAAATGAGCTATTACCAATCAGGAAGAAGATGTTGGAGTCTTCACGGCTGCTCTCCAAAAGGGTCAAGGCTTTCAAAGATGCTGAGAGAACAGGGATAAAATCAGGCAGGGAGGTGAGACCAACTCATTACTCTAAAGCAAAAAATTCAGCACATCCCCAGCTGCCAAGTACTTCATGATCAAACATCCCAAGCTATCAAATGGGCTGGAATTCAGTTGGAAGAAACACAGAGAAGGTGCCAGTGGTGATCCAAGGTGTGGAAAACTAAGCAGATGGAACTGTCCAACTGCGGGATTATGGGAGAAGGTTTTATGACCAAGGTGATTAAAGCATAATTCACTGTTTCATAGTGTGAGAAAGTGGGGCATACAATTAACTGATCTCATAACATAAAGTTTTTTATTTAAAAACCAGCATGACTGTGTACCTGCATGGGAGGGATGGCCAGATAATGGAAGCCAATAAGCACAGGGAAGAGATGGGTTCAAGGAAGAACTAGAAGATCTTAAAGATCCTTTCCAACTCAAACCATTCCAGGATTCTAAGATGAGTTCACCAGTGAACATGGTGCCTCTGACGGTACCCTTTAGGACATCTCTTGCACTTCTGGCTCTGGGAGGATGCTCCAGGGTATGTACACTGGCCTCATTTTACATCCCTGAGCAGCCCAACAGTGCTATGGGAGACATGGTGCTGGGAAAGATTGCTCTTGGATTTGACCAACCTTGTATTCCAAAGGACAGCATGGCTCATAGCACAGGCAAGACAGAAGGATGCAGCATGAAATAAAAACCTGCAGGTCTCAAGCCTTTTTTCCCCCCTTAGATGTTTTATTACTTTAGGGAGTAGTTGTGCAATCTGGCAACCTCTGACACCTACTACCCTCCAGGTAACCGGCCTCAGGGTCAAACAGTCCCCAGCACATGCAGTCACAGAGCAAAGCCACCTCCATTGTCATTTCACCCTCTTGGTCCTTCTAGGCATGGATCCTCGAGGGACTCTTCATACTGAGCTGCCACTTTGGACGTATGTGTCAGCCTCTTCCCAGGGGCAAGAGGAGAGAATTACTAGCACTAATCTGAGCTGGTTGTCTGGCTAAGAGGCTGCTACCTCAGATACAACCACAGAGAATTCCACGCTTCAAATCCTGATTCTCATATTTATACCTCTGAGCCCATATATCAGGATGGGTAAAGGATGAGTGTGAGCTTAAAGCCAGGTAAAGCCTGTTATCATCACACATCGTCTTCTGACATAGCTATCACCATCACTAAATTTGTAGTTTTTTCAAACAAGATGAATTGTGCTGGGGAAAGGGAGCATGACAGAACTGTATCAGGAAAAACGTCAGCATTTCAGTAACAGTTTAGGGTTCCAACTACCAGAAATCAGTACTAGATGTCATCTTAGTCAAACTAAAAAGCACCTAAATGGCAGTGGTCAGCCTATGTTTTAAAGAGGCATTTAAAGTCTACAGGAACCATTCCAATGCATTTATAATACTCGGACAACCTTTCCACACGCAGAGGTAGCAAGAAACTAAGATAGTTCAAAGTGAGACCCTGAGGAAACAGACAACATCTATTTCCACTTGTCTTCAACTGGATAGGCATTTTGGAGGTTAAAGGAAATGCCATGCCCCTGGCAGATTTTAATACTTTAACTAGCAGATTTTCCCTTGCCTTACCCTCTTTGCTTTAAAGCAGAAATGAATCAAATGCAGCACCATTTAAAATACCACTTCTCCTGAAATTCTAATCCCCATTTAATTTTATGTCTTACCACATGACCTGTTTCTCCATAGAGAAGGGGAGAATGAGGAAAGGGAAGAAGAGATGCTCCAGTAACCAAGAGAGTCCCTAAACACATTCTCTAGAAACAGCCAAAGATTGCAAAATGACTAGGCCTTACAAAGGTCCAGCAGGCTGTCATAATGTATTTATATCCTGTCCTCACCAAGTGATGGGCAGGCTAAGTATTAAAACAGATTGAGAAAATTAAAGCAACAAAATAACATCTGTCCAAGATTGACAGAAAATTAAAATTGTGGAAACAGTAGCTAAGATTAAAAAAACTACAACAAAACTACAATCTTCCTCTTGTAAAGGCTTGGGGAAGAACATATACTCTTAGAACAATACAAGGCTGCATCATCAAAAGACACCTCCAAAATATGAGAACTTAAGGAGTAATGGTCTTGGGGATCTTCCTCTGTGTGCAGCTGTGTTGAGGCTCACCAAAACCAAATAAAGATAATGCTGGGCAATGCCCATACCCCATCTCTCCATGCCTGGGAATGCTCTGACTTCATGTTTCCTTCCAGCCGGCAAGTGGACACACCAGAAAATAAGCTGTCAGATATTGCTTTTAATTTTCATCAATAAAGAAGCTGAAACTATCAGGTGACAAAAAAAAAGAAGATAAGATACTTTGATACCTCTAGCACTGTGACACCTTCAGGCTCATGCCACACTGCCTGGGCTGAAAAGCTCCAAAGGGGATGTTCCCCTGCTGTGGAAAAACGTAACCAGCTCAGGCATCCAAGAACTCAAGCATCCAACATCAACAGTGTCCAGCTTGGAAGAAAAACAAGTCAAAACTTCAGTAAGCTGAATCTATAATGTATATGGTTCTTCTGTCACCTCAGTTCTGTACTTTTAAACTGAATTACTTTAGCAATATAGGATTCCAGGATAACAGACCTGTGTAAAATGTAAGAATCTATAGATCTAAGGGAAAACACAGCCCTCTGAACTGAGAGATATGGCTGAAGTATGTTAACAATCTGTTTCCACTGAAAGCAGGATTTGAAACACAGTTTACAGCTACAGACCAGCCTGCATTGTCTGCATGAGTCCTTTCTGTCATTGTTATTTCAAAATCCTTCAAAGTATGATCATAGGACAAAAGCCTATTTGTTAATTCATCTGGGTGATTACCCTAAATTTTGTTTAATGCTTCATAAAGACTCCAGTGAGAAGTTTGTTTTACTGACAAACCACAATCAGAATAAATGACAAAACTTCAGGTGAGATGCAGTCCTGGACTTTGGGTAGTGTAGGGACTTTGCACAATGCAAGTGCAAACTCATAGCCTGACTCACCTAGTACAATTTTCCCATCTCCAGAGACAGCAAATACCAGTGATTAGCAGCACAGAATGACAGAATGGTTTGGCTTGGAAGAGACCTTCGAATCTCTCCTCTTTTAGTTTAAAACCAGTCCCTCTTGTTCTATCCATATTTACCCATATAAAAAAAAATCTCTTATTTATAAGCCCCTTTAGGCACTGGAAGGGGCTCTAAGGTCTCAAAGGCCTTTACTTCTCCAGGTGAACAGCCCCAGCTCTCCCAGCCTGGCTCCAGAGCAGAGGGGCTCCAACCCTTGGAGCAGCTCCATGACCTCCTCTGGACTCACTCCAACAACTCCATACATTGGACACAGTACTCCAGGTACTCCCAGGAGAGGGGGAGAATCCCCTCCCTCGACCTGCTGGCTACTCCTTTCTTGATTCAGCCTAGGATATGGTTGGCTTTCTGGGCTGCATCTGCACATTGTTGGCTCATGCTCAGCTTTTCATCCATACCAAGCCCTTCTCCACAGGGCTGCTCTCAGTGAGTTCTCCCTGTCTCACCATCAGAAAGCTCTGTCTTAAAAATATATTTAGGTCACAGAAAACACTTGAATACCCTAGAAAAACATACAAAACTAAGTAAAATGGTAAACTAAGACAATAACAGATGGAATAAGAACTAAACGCAATTCTTTAGCTAAGCTGTGAGTGGACCTGACAGGGAGGTGAAAAGACTTTTAGAAAAGGCACAATTCCACCTGGCTTCTGTTTGCTGCTTTTCACAAGGAGACCTCAAAACATTTCTAAAGAAAGTCAGTATCAATATCAGGTTTTATTGCATCTCATCTTTACAGGACAGAGTACAAAAGCAGATATTCACTCTGGCCTCACACAGCCCACACAGGTCTTAACATTTAGTGCTCTTCTGGTAAGTTCTCTGGTAGAATAAATAGTTTGTAACAGCTAAAGAGTATTTTTAAATTATGCTGAGGATAAAAGGAGCACAGCCTTCAGCAATATAGGAGACTTTGCTTTCAAGCACACATTTGGCTTTTGTCACAGCACAAAACAACAGAAACAAAACCACCAAGTATTGCCTGCACACTCAACAAGAGCAGCGAGGAGAGAAAAGCACAGGGCAACAGGATCACAGCACCCTGCCAGCTTCATCCACAGATCAATCCAAGCAATAGCAGAAAAGCTGGCAAAGGAAGTAATGACCTGAATAATAAGATTCAGTTCCGTACAGAGGATAAATATGAGTAAGACTTTTCTAGCATAACTAGGGATCTACACCTAATTTGGTTTGACATGGTGCACAGGTCTCCAGCAGGAGCTCACTTCCAGTAACCAGAGTCTCCAGCAGCAGTTCCAGGAGGTCTCTGCAAACTGCTGCCTGTGCTTCTGTCCCAGAGAGCACTTGGAGGATTTATAAGAAAAGTGTCTGAAACCAGGACTTGACTGTCAGGGGCAAAAGAGAGTTCAGGACAGCCTGGGAAAGACAGATCTCTTTTAATATAGACAATTTCTGTTTTGCTGAGTCCAAGGCTTTACTGTCAAGCTTATGCTTGGAGATACAGTCTGCAGGCTTTGTTCTGGCAGAAATTAATTGGCTAAGCCACCATTTTTTCCTGCTGACATATATTAGTAAATGAACAACATAGGTCTTTTGAACAAGGAGTGAGGGGGTGAAAGCTGCTCAAAGAACAGAAAACAATCATAAATGACCCTCTGATCTTCAAAGCTCTTAGGAATCAAGAGGGGGAGCAACAGACAAGGTATTAGGAAATCCAGTGGTTATTGCACATGGTTTCCTTCACTCAGTGCCGAGATTCAAATCTCACTGGAAAGTCAGAAGTTCAAAAAGCCTTCTCCACTGGGCTATGACAGTGTACCCAGTTGCCAAGCTGAGAGTCTCCTTTGTTACTGCAGTGCATTATCATACACAAGACCTCGGACTCCAGTATTGTCCATCTTAGTCCAAATCTCAAGTGTTTGCTATTATTCTTGATGCAGAATATCTCAATACACAATCCTGGTCTGTTTGGCCCCACCCTGATGCACCTTCTCCCACTGCTTAAGCTCTGCTGAGCAGCCCTTCCTTCCTCACCACCTTCCCTGTGGGGATGGGAAGTTGCACAGATGATGGAGGCTGCTAAGGAGGTGAGCCAACACACAGTTCAGACACAGCGTCCTTGGGGCACTCACTATCTGTAAACCTCAGCAGGACCCTGTTCCATAATTAAACGCATCTAATCTTGTGACAGTAAGAGAGAGATCAAATTGGTAACAATACAATGATTAAAATTCGGGTGCGATACAAGTCACTGTAGTATGGCAGTGATGAATGTCACAGCAGGGGTGTTTTGGAGGGATGAAGTAACTTATTTTCACATTTCTGTACAATTAGAATTTCCTTAAGTAGTAACACAAAAACATAGTTAAGTGCTTCTGTGTTCAACCACATCCTATTTTTCCCTCTAAGTTGTTTCTAAAACCACTCATACAGAGCTTCATAAAGGCATGCTGAAGACATCAACCAAGCTTCCTAATGCAGAATGACTGATTTCTCTGGCCATCAAGAATACATTTATACCTCAAAGAACTGAATAAATTAAAAAGAGGGAAGTTACCATTCATTTATTTGCCAGCAAAAAAAGCCTTTTTGCTCCACTGGTAGAAGAAGCAGTTCCATTAATTGCAGAATGATCTTCTGACTTACAAAGCAGTCAAGTCCTATCACACCAAATTGCCCAAAGAGCATTTTGCACCATAAATTGCATTTTCACCCATGGATTTAGGTGATGTTCCCTATGAGTGTGGGGTCAAGAGTCTGGTCCCTGATGGAGCAGTGACAAGAGTGATAGGAATCTCTATGCACTGCTGTCTCCTGCTGATCTGGCACAATGACGTTAATGTTTTGGGAATGTGAATTTTTAATTTCTGTCTTCCCTTTAACTATATTCCCCTGTTTAACCTCAGTAGAGGGTTCGGATGCCCAGGAGGCATTTGGAGAAATTGTCAGTGTACTCTTAGCAGCTGAAGCATGATCCAGAGTCACACACCAAGGCATTCCTCCAGTGATGTGGCAGCCACTGAGAGTGGTGAACTGGCTCTGAGCCAGGGAGCTGCTTGCAGGCAGGTGGGCCAAGCCATGAGTCACTGAAGCTGCCTGGAATGGAAGAGGAGCAGTGACCTACTGAAGAAACTAAGGTATTACTAAGATGAGAAGACTACTTGGTTTTTTTGCTGTTCAATTGCTCAGCAACAAGTGAAGCAGGGAAGAGATGAACACTCTCTTGAAAAGACAGGGCAAGGAAAATTTGAGAAAGAAGTGCTAACAGATCCCCTATTTTGGGCCTAGTTTTAAAGTGAAAGGCAGTTTTAATGTAAGCACACGATGCTGTTTGTTCCTTACATTTAAGTTTTTGACATATTGCTTAATTTCTGTTAAATGTCAGAGCTGCCGATTTCAAAGGTACTAAATTCAAACAAGGTTCACTAAAATGGGTGCTAGATAGAAGAGGAAAGCCTGTCTGCTGTAGCAATGGGGAAAAGGCCATAATGCGAGCACAAACCTTACTAGAAAGCAAAGAATCACAGAATCACAGAACAAACTAGGTTGGGAAAGACCTCTGAGATCATCAAGTCCAACCTATGACCTAACACCTCCTCATCAACTAAACCATAGCACTGAGTGCCACATCCAGTCTTTTTTTAAACATCTCCTGGGATGGTGACTCCACCACCTCCCCAGGCAGACAATTCCAGGGCCCAATCACTCTTTCTGTGAAGAATTTTTTCCTGATGTCTAACCTTAAGACTGTGTCCTCTCGTTCTGTCAGTTGTTGCCTGGGAGAAGAGACTGACCCCCTCCTGGCTACAAACACCTTTCAGGTAGAGTGATAAGGTCTCCCCTGAGCCTCCTTTTCTCCAGGCTAAACAACCCCAGCTCCCTCAGTCGCTCCTCACAGGCCTTGTGTTCCAGGCCCCTCACCAGCCTTGTTGCCCTCCTCTGGACGTGCTCAAGCACCTCAGCATCCTTCCTGACCTGAGGGGCCCAGAACTGGACACAGCACTCAAGGCGTGGCCTCACCAGTGCCAAATACAGGGGAAGAATGACCTCCCTGCTCCTGCTGGCCACACTATTCCTGACACAGGCCAGGATGCCATTGGCCTTCTTGGTCACCTGGGCACACTGCTGGCTCATGTTCAGTCGGCTGTCAACCAGTGCCCCAGGTCCCTTTCTGCCTGGCACTCTGTCCCCAGCCTGTAGCGCTGCAGGGGGTTGTTGTGGCCAAAGTGCAGGACCAGGCACTTGGACTTGTTAAACTTCACATTGTTGGACTCGGCCCATCTATCCAGTCTGTCAAGAATCCACAAGAGGCATGTCCCAACCACAGGAAAACTCAGAGCTCACACCATGCTAGACTCCAGAGAGTCTCACTGCAAGAGAAAGCAAGAGGAAACCAGCTTTACTAGCTCAGCTGCTCATTTTCAACAGAGAAGTACAGCCTGCGTAGGCTTTGCAAGCCAGAATCCTGCCTGGTTTAGAAATCCCACATAAATCTGCAGTGTTTCTTTATATTAACTGCCTGAAGAGGCTGGAAAACCCAACAGTGAGTGTCACCAGCCAAGGGAAGAGCACACGGATGGCCATACTTGTGGCAGAGAGCTGTTCCAGAGCATGAGTTGGAGACCACCCTAGGTGGGAATCAGACCTGACCCAAACACAGCAGCCCATGTATCAGGAGTCCAGATGTCCATGTGAGAAAGAGACTGGCATGACTGAGGGGTGTCTCTTGCTAAAGTCATGGCTCGGCCAACCCTCCTGTCCTGCCAGGTCACAGCAGGCGTTGCTTTGCTCCCAGAGCTCTTCATTCATTCTGGAAAAAGCTTTCATCTGCTAAGAAGCAGGGGCACTCAGAGCCAGCTCTGTGATTTTGGAGGAAAACAAGCAAGCCTGGGTATCAGTTTTTGAAAGCTGAGGACTGCCAAACTTTCATTAAAGCAGTCCTAAAGTTTTCAGTTACTTCAACACCTGCCTGTATAAATAGAACATTTTTATCAAAGTCAACAGTGGTCTGTTTTTATCTTCACCATCCTTTGATGTCTTTGCCCAGAGGGCTGGAAATGCTACTTAGCAGCATCACCACAAAAGCGTAGTAGGACCTTCTGCATCAATAGCTGATGACTCAGGAATATGATATAATTCAGCCTTTACTTTTGGCTGTTTCTGTTAACCTCGATTTTCACCACACTACAAAACCTGTACAGAATGCTCAGTATCTTCTTGGAAATGGCTACCTGTTAACCCTGACACAGCTGAACTAATTTCAAGTTTCAGCACTGTGTATTAGCTGTAAGGCACCAAGCAAACGAGACTTGAGAAGAACCTCCCAGAAATCAGACTGTAGGATGGTACATCTTAGTCACTGATGTAAGGGGAAAATCAGCTTAGAGCTGCTGCTTCTTCCTCACTGATGGCAGGAATTTTCCACCATTACTTGCTGTCGCTATAGGACACGAGAAAAGACACTGACTCTTGCCAGGTTGAGCAGAAAGAGAAAAGGAAAAAAGTTTATTTTTAGGTCTCATATTTATAGGTTTCTCAATTCCACAAGGGATTGGAGGACATGTCACTTCCTCTTCAATCCCACTGGAGAAAAAGGATGCTCATCAAAAATTCTCTTATAGTACAGGAATGAAAACAAAAAGGACAGTTAAGTAAACATTAGCTATTATTTACATGAACTCCGTGAGAATCTCTGACTCCAAATATGCAAACATCAGAAGGTTAGCAAAAAACAGGACAACAACTTGCCAGCCAGACAACTTCCACACTAAAATTCAGCAGCCAGACTTCCAAAGGTAGGCAGAGTTGATTACTGTGCAGTTTCCAAAGCACCCCCTGCTTCAAGAGAAGTGGAAAAGGAGTCAGGCACTTCAGTAGCTCTGAAAACCCATATCAGTAACCAAAATGAACTGAGCTCCTCCACACCTGGGTCGAAGTCTCACCCTGGAAGCACGGAGAACTTCTGTTTTCCATCCAAGGTGCTACTGTACCTTCCCCAGTAATCTCTTCGCCAGTAAGATGAGAAGGGACTTCACTGGAGCTGTTATAACTTCTAGACCCAGTGAATCACTGAGCAAAGACAGTAGGAGAGGGAAACAACTTCTAAGCAATCCTTGCTTTCATGAAAGTTAAATACATTTGATAAACTCTGAGTAAACCACAGATCATACATGTATCATTAATCTCATTAAGGCACAGCTCCAGCTCTTTTCCAAGCTGGTAGGAGGCAGAAGAAACAACAAGTGAGATCAAAACGAGCTCATGGTGCCAAACTCTTTCATGTTACACATGGAACAATGTGCTGTGGTTTCTTATTCAATCCTCTGCATCAGTTTCTGATATATTCAAGATGGACTAAATGGACATGCTAAACATAAGTATGAAGTTGACTAACAGTTTTATTTTTTATTTAAATCTAGTATTGTTAGTTTTCCCTCAGCTCATGTTCATGTTCATGCTCATGTTCATCAGGAGCAATTCCACTCCACAGCAGGTAAGACAGGTGAGGAAAATTTCACTCATCTTCCTAAGAAAACAATTTACTTCTGTCTTAGATAAACACAATTTACAACCTTCTATGTCAATTTACATCTGCACCACTACACACATCAGTAAAACTAATGCAAGATTTAGAATTTTCCTGCTTTTACTAGTCTTGCAACCTTTGTATCCAATCAGCCATTTAGTAAAACCTAGATTCCCAAGAAAGGGCACTCTTGGCACTACTTACGGGCAGTATTGCAAAGTCAAGCCTTTAGGAGCTACATGTACAACTGATCATGAGGAATCAGCCAAATCAGTCTCACTGGTTTATCCTGTTACTCTGCTGGCTTTGGAGAGGACAGAACTTTTACAGCTTACAGCATACAAGGACTCTTTTCTAAGGTATTTGTATAGAAAAATCCCACAATAAAAGGAGACATCAGAGACAAGGAACCTCAAAGGAAGAAAACATTTTTGCTTAGTAAGGGACATGCATCACCTCTTGGATCACAGAGGTGCTACAAGACCGATCTGCTTTGTCAACAGAGGCCAGCATTCTCTTTTACTACCTGATGCAACAATGCAGAATTATTTCAGGTTTCATTTAGAGTGGCTTTATCTTTTAAGCTGTGTACCTCAGAGACAAATACAGTCTCACAGCAGTTTCACCAATGCTAGTCCCCAAAGATGGGGTTTTGAGGGTCAAAAGGAGACATTGTCCTGACTGGTCTTTGTCCTACATACCCACAGATTTTGACATCAATTCCAAAACTTACATATAAAGCAGAACCTCAAGTGTGGGAAAGCAACTGCACATACAGGTGCTGAGCTCTCTGGAACAAAGTCCTGTGGCTTTAGTGAGGAAAAAAAAGTCAAAAAAGGTATTCTTCCATTTTAAGATGCTTTAGTGTGTGAGAGAGCTCTTGTTCTCAAGAGGTAAATGTGAAGGGCAGCCTTGTTCCCTTGGGAAAAGGTCAGCTCCTCTACTCTAAGCAAACAGCCCCACAAAATAAGAATGCAATGCTCACTCCTGCATTCCTCCCCAGCTTTATGTCTATGACTGGAAAGGCTTTTTTCCCTCGAGCACAGGAACAGGCAAATACTACATACAATTTCTGCCTAGATAAAAACAACATGTCTGAGAAAGCTGGAGTGAAAACTGAAACAGCCACAGGAGTAGAAGTGTGTAGGTGCACATGGTTGTTCAAACTGCCAGGACAAGCCTGGATCTTTCCCTGCAGTAACACAAGAAATCTAACAGAAATGGCAGCACTGGGACTTGGGACCCCTAGATGCAGCTTATGGCTTCAACTTGCATTCAGTGCAGTATTTTGGGCTGTCTTCCATCCATTTTTACAGTGAAAAATCCAAGTACAAAAACCCACATCAACATCTCGGGTACCTCTGAGCTTACCAGCTGTGGGGAAGCACTGTAAATTCACAGGCAAGTCTTTCACCCAGCATCAGTAAATGAGCCAATTTATTTTATTTTTCAGATGACATCACCAATAGAAATGGCAAAGCACTAAAATCATGAAGAAAAGCCAGAAAATATAAAATATATGCAATTTGGGGTAACACATTATTGGCTCTGCTGCTACTATTACAATTCGGGTAGTAGTTTATGACAACCTATCTATTCAAGACTTTAATTTAGCTCTCATGAAGTTTGCAATCATCCTTAAAGTTCAATAAAATGAAGTGCACTGAATGCAAGGCATGGGGAAAGTGATGAAGAGAGAAGTGTTCAACAGTGGGCATATGAGAGCTAATGTACATGCTCTAAGTGTTCACATACCTGTCCCTCAAGATGCAACTTCTTTATGTCCATCTGTCATTTAACTGGAAGCTGTAGAATACTTCATTTCGAACACAAGCAGTTGCCAATGCATATTAATGAACAGTAGCACTTACAGCATGCTACCACACTGTCAAAAAGGGTAGCTGTGCAACTTGCTGATTTCCATGACTTTGAAGCACAGAGGTAGGTGGGTTTGTGCACATATTTTTCAGATGTCCAAGGAGAAAGAACAAACAACCCATTATGTCCATCTGAGAAGGAAAAAACCAATCTGCTGTGGCAAAGACAAATCAGTTTTTAGTGACGCTGTGGGGACGCGATTACAAATGCTGGATTCTGGCTTCAATTTGTGGGGTGGGAAGATTAAATGTGCTCTGCCATTTAATAAACTTTACACTAAGCTCTGCTTTTCTCTGCCTCACTCTTTTATCAAAAGAATGAAGCCATTTTTCAGATATTTCCGGGCCTGCTTCAGATATTACTACCAACTTAAATAGTATCAGTTGCCTCAGCTGCTAGAAAAAGAAATAAAAGGTGAGACACAGGTCAGAAGCCCACAGTTTGGACCAAATACTGTCACCAATTTAACTCCTGTTAAAAACACAAAGGCAAGATTACACATAAAGGGTCGTATTTTAGGCATCAGACAATTTCAACATGCAAAGAAGAAGCAAGACAAGCATAGCCTTGGTGTATTATTAAACAAGAACCAAGTACAAAGATATCCAGTTAATCGCAGAGACTGCTGGCATTTTATTGTCCCTTGTGTGTTTAGACAGCTTCCATCCTGTCCCAACACGTTAGAAACTGCTGGCACAGAAGGGAGGTAGCAGCAGTGAAAGCAACACTCCCCACTATGCTTCCACCAAATGGCAGCAATTTGCTCTTGTGCCATGCTATCAGATTTGTACAGTTTTCTGATTATCAAATGACTGCCTTGATGCTGATGTATCTAAAAACAGATGAAGTTTTTATGTAATCACATGCCATTTAAAAAAATTTTAAAAGCCCTTGTTAAATGAAGCAGCTCAGCCAGACTTCACAGGTATGGAGAAGGGTCCTGAAGCATTATACCACAACTCAAAACCAAGATGCCAATTCCTGTGTGTAAGTGGAGAAAATTGCTTCTGGTTTATATTCAACCAGAACCAAGTCTGGTTCAACAGCCCTAGTTCTTATCTCATACCAAAAAAAGGAAAATTTACTGGAAGGGCAAGGTGGGGAGAGAGCAAACGCTAGTATGTCCCCACAGAACAACTAACCCATTCCTGTGCTTGACCACCCAGGAGCATTTCTATGTCCACAGCACTGCTTTTAGCATTTACCAAATAATTCCTTGAGGGAGTATTCAATTAGCAGTGAAGATTCTGGAAAAGTGCTTGAAGATATTTCTTCCTTTTAAATGACCTGAAGGTCTCTGAAGAGGATGACTCTCTTGATGGAAGGAACAGATCTACATGAGCTGAAGTACTTCCCTAGGTAAGAGAAGATTGATGTGCAGGCCAACTCACAGCTGTATGTGCTGAAAAAAAGCCTGCAGAGAGAATGATGCACTTGTGTGCAAAAAAGCAGAGCAATGGGCAAAAAAAACAAACAAGAAGGGGAGAAAACGGCAGTAGATGCAATAAGCATTTACAAGTATATTAAATTACAGATTTAAAATTTACCTATTGCATTTTTTAATAGAAATTATAATGTTCTATTGTATCTCATTGTAGTGCCAGACTTAGCCACCACACTGAGAACCAGTGCCTTGTGTTCTCAATACATCCAACTGTCCACCTCTCAGCTTTCAAAAGAGGAAAATAAGGCATATATTGTGGCATTTCTGAGGATACTGATGCTTTAGAACAAAGACTATTATATTACCAAGTGCTCATCTATACACTTTCTCCCTCAGATACGCCAGGAGCAGACAGTGCTCTCTAAAACTCCAGGTTTCCTGCTAGCCCCATCTTGCTCATATTTGACACTTTGCTGGCACACATGACAGTCCCAGCAGGGCAGTATCAAGGCAGCCTCTAGGTAAATAGCCCTATTACTTTTTACAGTGAGAAAGGTTCACTGCCCTGCAAGATACAACTGCCCCACTACTAGTTAAAAACATGTTTTCTGCAGATCTGTGCTCTGGGTGAATTCAACAGGGAAAGTCCTGTCTGACACAAGCGACCAAAAGTCGGGAGTCTCTCCTTGTTCCCTACTGCAAACTCAATCAGAACAATTCTTGCAGGATAACACAAAGGTAGGAAAGGATACATTCTTAGTGACTTTACTGTGCATGTGGAGAACAAGAATTTTGTCACCAACTTAAATGAGAAGAGGATTAGGCCATTGTGGAGGCGGGGTGTTGTAGTTTAGGAATGGTATTCCCCAATTTAGTGTTCCCAAACCATGCACTGCTTGCATACCTTCCCCCCCAACCCTGCAGGGGGCTGGAGAGGAGAACTGGAGGCACAAAAGATAAAAATCAGGAGCTAAGATAAGAAAAAATTACTGAAAACAGTAGTGAAGTAAGGAAATGAACAGTAACAGCAGTAATAATAACAGGGTACAAGGGAGGCGAGTGCTTCACTGGGATTTGGTCACCTCACAGAGCCCAGCAATACCTGACTGCTGTCAGACCCCCAGGAGACCCCTTCCACCTCCCCTCAATGGTGTGGTGGCATTAGAAAAATCTCCACGTGCTGACCATGCCCCCTCCTGGCTACTGCAAAAATTAACCCTGTCCTGGCCAGACCTGGGACATGGGGGTAAATAAGAAGCAAAAGCTTGTGATTCACTGGGCTGGAACAATCCCATCAAACACGATCAATACAATACCAAGCTACCAGCCATCAAAGCTACCAGGCATCAAATCACCATGAGTGATTTAACACTACTGCGAGTTTACACTGGCTGATTTGCTACTCTAAGAATAGCTATGAAGGAAGAGTTAATTTCTCATTTTCACATGATTATGGCTATCATGAACTTCTCCCTCTCTCCCTCCTGCCTAGTTTCGTGCTATTTATTTATTTTCCTTTGCCATGGAAATTGAGGCCAATATTTTCAACTTCACTGCCTATAGAGGCAGTCATCTACGTCTGCTTGCAAGTCCTTCAGCAGCTTCCAAAGTGCTGAGCTACTGGTAATTCCTGTTGCAAGCAGCTGGAGCTGCAATGGCTCTGCACCTCTGTAGAAACAACCTATTCAGTGTTTCAGTGCTAACTCAGTGGTAATTTGAACACTCACATGTTAGAATTTTATTCTTGATTTCAAACATTCCAGTAGATAAAGCCACACAGCACAAAGCCATTGCAACCCAGCCGTGGGTGGCCAGGGATCCCCCTGGTTATCAATGTTCCCAAAAAAGCCCTGCATAGAATGGAACAGAGGAACAGCTTCACTCTGTTCACGTCCCTGACCTCACAGGGCTCATCATAAGCATGATTTAACTGTAGCATTATTCTAAACGGTGCAACAAATGTCCCTGTAAATGATGTAGAGATCTTACTTCACGGAGGAAAAGGCTGCTTAGCAAGCCCTTCCCTCCATCCCCAACCATCTCTGAGTATTTAATTCCGTTTTTTCTTACATCTCAGATGTGTAAATCAAGTCTAAGTTACTAAGTAAGCAGAAAACTTCAAGGTATTGCATACCCCCCTCCAAATTTCCCCTCTGTTCTGCACAGACCCAGAAGACAGTTTTGCTAGTGTGCTTAAAGCAGTAGCCTCAAACAAAACACATTCCTAAAATCCACCTTACTCTAATTGCAGCTACAGCAGACACACAACTGTTGGATCTTTTGAGGTGACAAGAATCTGGGGAGTCTGTAGCATCGCCAAGCCTGAAATACAATGTGTTTATATGGTCATCAGAACTTAAATACCTTATTCTCTGAACTACCCTTGATGCACTTACCCTTAAAGACTCAAGAAAGATATTTCCCCTGCCATGTTTTATAGATCAAAATTGAGAATTCATAGCTGCATGCAATATTATTCTAGGTTTTCTTGTGTGAGCTCAGGCCAGTCTCTGCTCTGTGAGCTCCCTTTCACATCTGCCTCAGAAAAAAAGTTTGAGAAGGACTGGCATTACGACACTGCCAAAAAGTACAGACGCTCTGGTGCAAACAGAACAGGCTGAGCCTTGTCAAGGATGGGTTCAACAAAGTGGAGAACAATCATTAGAAAACAATCAGAAGATGCTGAAGTTTAATTAAAAGAAAAGGCAGAGAGACCACACTGCACAGAAGCATGTATGTCCTGCTGGGCTCAAGCCCATGCTAACAGCCTGTCAGGCTGGTTTTGTCAAGTGAGGAATTGCAGAGATGCGAGACAATGAGGAAAGCAGCGAGGACCAATTCAGTCAAACCAGAGCGTAACTCTTATTATCACTCAAAAGTCCAACTTATGCAAAAAACCCACATGGTAACACAGTAACCCTTCCCCCAAGCCTGCAACTCAGACTGTGGAGCAGAACTGAACCAGTTAACAGCGTTCACCGTTCTGCCCTCCATCCCCCCCTCCACTTACAAGAGGCCAGGGTGAAAACTGAGTACCTGAAGCCCATTAGTGAAAGAATTAAAGAAACACTCCGTATCTCTGTTACCACGTCCTTCCCCACATACTCACCTTTCACAGCTAAAGTCACTGGTTTAAGGAACAAGACTGCCAAAAGCATGAAAATCCAGGTTAGGCACTATCATGCATAGAAAAAAGAGTGGCTGCGTTTCCATGGGGATGGCGGTGAGTGCATATTGAGCGGCGGTAGATAAGGCAGCAGGCACAAGGAGCACACATCCTGGACAGCACCACAACCACCACACCTAAAATCCAGGACAGCCACACAGTGACAGACGGCAGATCTCCATTCAGGCTGTAGTGTCAAGACAGTATTTTCCGCAGAGCAGGCGCTGGTGGAGAAGGTTCCTGCTAGTTCGTGTCTTCAGATCAGACAAGCAGTGCTTTAACTCCTCCCCGGATTTGCTGGTTACAGAAATCCCAGTGGAGGAGGCCTGCCACATCTAAGAAGCACAAGTCCTCTGACTCCTCCCTCTCAATTTTGGAGTGCCAGAAAGCATCATTTGGCCTCACAACTTACATGTTGGGAAGAAAGGTAAATCACAGGGGCTGACAGGGGGACATAGTGCAGGGTCTTGTGTCACACACAGAGAAGAACCCAGGGCTGTGCAGGAAAGGGGGATGTAGCAGAGGACCAAGCACTCCTTGGACTCTCTGCAGTGCAAAGCACTGTTTCTTGGCTAAGCCCTCCACATGAAGCTGGGGGCAGACCCCAGATCAACCTGACACCTACAGAACCAGCAGGCAAGCCTCCTGTTTGGGAACTGTGCACTACAGAGCTGAGAAGTCCTAAAGCAAGAAAAAGCAAGTGAGTTTCTTGCTGACCATAAAGCCTGACAGGGCTGCAGGGCAGCAGCCATCTCCCAGCAACAGTCAGCGTGACAGGAGCATCCCCAGAGCAGTCATTAAATCCTCCTGGACTATATTAGACCTCAAGTGTCTGTTTATGCTCAAAAGTAGAATAAAGGACTGCAGGAAAATTAATAAAAATATAAAACTCTTCTATTCTCCATAAAACTGAAATACTTAGAGGCCACTTCTGCACATGTTTATGTCAATACTTGGGCATGCTGAGCAGCATGGGGTAGGGATCAGGGGCTGGCTCCTTACACAGCTGCACAGTTGTGCTAATTCCTTTATGAAAGTGAATGAGCCATTTATAGGCAGCCCAAATGCACACAGACACAGAAAAAGCGTGAAGCTATAGAGGGCTTGATGAAATTAAACTCCCCAATGAATTTCAATTATATTCCCTCTACAACTTAATAAATGGCAAGCTTAAACTACTGTAAAAACAAAGTCATTTGACTGGTCATTGAAGTACATTTCTATGGCTTGTGTAATTATAACCCCATGGCAAAGCCGCGCTATTTGAAATACTGTTTAAGAAAAGGAAAGAAATTAAAAACCGACCAATTACTGCATGCCAGCCCAAACATTTCAGTACAAAGCCCTATGCTGGCAAATAGCCTGCAATCACCAGAGCAGGGAATAATTTGTGTCTGTTGCTGCCAGGGAAAAATGGGGCTCCAAATGCCAACACCTCACCCCTCCCCACCCCATTCCCCAACAGCGATGCAGCATCATGCACCACGCCTTCCACCAGCCTGTTTCCCATCACTTCCTGACACTCAGCAATTCAGGACATGCACTGTATGCAAACAGATTTCACCAAAAGATCCCATCTCCCTGAAGCAAACAGGTGTAAATTGTCCTTAACTTCATTATTTTCATCTTCGCACATGAAAACAGGCATAAAACCTACTTCCAGAGACCATATCAGAGTCAGGTTTAACATTATTCTAGATGCCGCATCTGAGCTCAACTCAGACATCCTACCCCTTCACTCCCATACCTGCTCCACAGAGTACAATGCTCCTACCATGATGCTGCACTCCTACCACTGGCAATGGAAATGGGAAGCAGCTATCAAGTGAATTCAAGAGCTCCTGAACTGGGATAGTGACCCATGGAAACAGAGTCATGAGACTTTATTTTTTTGTTTATTTAAAAAACAAAGTAGGCTTTACTGCAGAATCGGAAGAGTGATAAATTGTTAAATGAATGCTGAAATTTACACCCTAAAGTCCAAAAGACCATCACTCAGTCCAGGTCTCTTTTAGTGCCAGTATCACAGTGGAGCTGGGTCTCAGGAGATGGAGGATGAAGGACTCTTGACAAGAAAAGTTCCCAAGACCATTTTCTGATGCTCTCCCAGACTGGGCACCTAGCAGGTCCCTGTGAAACCAGTACACCCAGAATTCCTTGGAAAGAGATGTGGGGAAACTACAAAACACATATTGGCACACAACAGGCAATTCAGGACCAGGAGTCAGGACAGTATCACTTACCCAGAACTGTCCAAGCATTCATTTGCGGGGGGCTTTTCACTATGGCAGATCCCAATCCTCAGGGAAACCCTCCTCGCAAATTCTTGGTCATTTGCCAGGTAGTTCCTGCCACAGAAACCAGGTAAATACTTTCTTTCTTCTTCTTCTTTTTTTTTTTTTTTTTGCTTTGTTTTGTTTTGTTTGTTTGTTTTTTTGTTTTGGTTTTGGTGCACTTTCAGGGTGTTATCTAGTGGGTAACTCCAAAAAACCTTTTGGTCAACTGAAGGCAAGCTCTACCCCAGCTAGCAACAGGCCTCTGCTGACACATAGCTAAGGCACCAGGTGGGTGTCAGCTGCAGAGCCAATGCTTACCACTCTCCTCCTCAGACTACAGCTGCTGAGCAGTATCAGCATAATTAGAAAGAAGGGGAAAACACACAAATCTAAACGACCAGGGACGTCAGCAGCACTGCAAGAACCCTGTGCTGAAGGCAGCTGCCTTCTTGGCTTGGCTTACTCTTGATGCTCTAAGGCTGGAGGATGACAACCTGGCAAACTGGGAGAAGTGTCCCAAATCTATACAAAGCTGACTATATCACTAGCAACCTTCTTATCTAGACAGACTTAGCAGGAAAGGGTAAAGATAGAAGCATATTTATCTGCTTTGCGGACAGGAAAAGGAGTCAGAGAAATTAAGGCCAAAAATACCACTACTTGACTTGACGAAGTTTTTCATGGCCTAAAGAAGGTCTGTTGCTCTTGAAACCTGTGAAGCAGCTTTGGCAGTACTGAAACTAAATTGCAGAAACCAAGCCTCAGCTCAAAGACTAACCCAAGCTCTCCCTTTTATAACCCACTTGCAAGTCCTTGTTTATAGCCCAAAGACAAAGCCCAGCTGTTGACACCACCATTTCTCCATTCAGTCCAGACAAGTTCCTTGTGCCAAGGCAGCTGCTCCCTCCAGGAAGGCTACACAGACACTTCCAATCTCTCACAGGTTTGTTTCCACTAAGTACATCTACTATCGTGGAAGTAAAAATTGAAAAAAAAGAAAAGAGAAAAAGCAGGAGTCCAAGTTCCCATCCCAAGGAATGCTAGAAGTGTCTTCACTTTTTTCTGGTGGACAGATCTTAGAGAGCAGCAGCAGAGGCTGGCACCATCCCCCAGGCTGCTGCTGGGACCAGAGGGGATGCTGCATTCCAGACTATGCCAGGGACTCTGCCTCCTGTACTGGGAGAAATCACGGGCATGACAATGCCACAGGCATCTCAGTGCTGCCTTTCTACCTCCAAATCAGTATTTAGTTACAGTGGGAGAAAATGGCTACTTTTTGGTACAAAATTATTTAGTTATGACAATAACCCAGCTGAGCCACAGAGGAGACACATAAGGAGAGCAATTTTTCCTAGCTGTGTAGTGAATGAACCATGTAATTCTTACTCGCTCCCCCACCAGATATGTTGTTACACATCTAAGCAATGCTGCTACAGTCAGTGATTATGTCTCAAATGCAGTATTTGTTTATATTGGGGCACTTCTAAAACCTTCTAAAACTCTAATACACTCTGATAGGAACACCATAAACTGCTCTGCGTTTCAATGCACACAGCCCGTGTTCCCCTTGCACAGTCTGCAGGCCCTGCAGTGCAGCAGAGCAGAAGGCTGCACATGGCTTTGAATGATTGTGCATTAAGTGTAACTGCTATAGACTGCTTGGTCTGGGAGACAGAGAACATAATACCATAGTAAAAGGAAGGGATCATTTCTTAAAATTATCTAGATGCCACTCAGTCACTCAGACTGTATATGAAAAGAGACTTCCACCCATCATCTGCAATGCATCTGTCTGCTTACACTTCACACCGCCCCACTGTCCCTGGTAATAAATACAACCAGCACAGTAACTCAAGTTTTCTTGCAATTTGATCTATAAAAAAGCAGCTGGCTTCCTTTCCCTCTCCCAACATTACCCCGGGTTTCCTGATGCTCTTGGAAATCTTACGTAGTTTTTATCAAGCAAGTTGGTACTAGATAGCTATAAACACAAATTCTAACCCTACCTCTCAAAATATTAACGTCAACATCTCTCACCTATCCTTCACTTTGCGCCACAAAAAAAATAACAAACATAAGCTTTCTTCAGCTTCTCTGGAGTTTTTGGGAGCTACTAACCATAAAGTTAAGACACCCCCAGTTGTATACTCTGCTTAAATGTCTTTGGCTCACATGGAGGGAGAGGGATCATATTCAGTAGCCCCTGAACACAGCTTCGTCAAATAAGGACAGACTTTCCACTTGCAAGCAAAATAGGAGCAGGCCAACATGGAAAATTCCTGATCACAAACAGATCCTTATCCCCTTCTTCTCCTTCCCTGAAATAGTGCTTGTGGAAACCAGGCAACTGAAGGCATTGCTTTTGGAAATCTCATCCTGTATTTCAGCAGTTCTCTCTCAGTCTCTGGAGATGCATGGGATGCAAAAACAGTGGTCACACCTCAGCCCTACACCTTACTGCCAATCAGACTGGGAGACAGATTAAAAGCCAACAGGAAGCAAGACAGAAGAAAAGGAAAACTCTGCAGCAAGCAAGAGATGAGGACTAGGATTAACCTAAAGCCAACTCTAATTTTTTGGGAGTAATGAAGAAAGAGTAGATTTCAGTACCAAAGTGCCTGGCTATGGCTCAGCTCTGACCCAGACCTTCACGCTCTCTGCAAATCTTAATGCTTACTTTGAAGGGGAACGAAATCCCATTACAACTGCAAGATTAAGTGAACATGCCTCATTTTCCCAGATTTTGTCACACTTTGGTCTAATGCTGTGAAGCCTCCTTTTTCAAGCACCTTCAAATCTCCTTGGATGAAGCCTCTCCTTCAGGCAGTTTGTCCTGGTCCTGGCCAGGACAGGGCCAATTTTTGCAGTAGCCAGGAGGGGGCACGGCCAGGACTTGAGGTTATTCTGTACCATCCCATGGCATTGCCAAGGGCTGGGGAGAGCAG
>VYXC01013363.1:15259-47817 GCA_013397175.1 Platysteira castanea | reverse complement strand
CCAGCAAGCTGCACTGACGGTAGAAGGAAGGTGGCAGAAGGCAGGACCCCGCGCTGGCCACGCAGCCGCTCTCCCCTCCGAATGCCGAGAGAACAGGCGGGCTGGTGTCTGTACCCACCCCCTTTTTCCCAGTTCAAATCTCGCGGCACCTCCGCCCTACACGAGGGAAAAAAACCACCTAGGTAAAAGAGGGCAGCTGGACCCCTTCCCCTGTGGCCAGGTCTTTTATCTCTCTTAAGTACTCAGTAATTTGTCTCTTAGCAACATGTATGGGGGAAATATTCTTTAAGAGAAAAAGAAGAACAAAAGGAGAACTCCTAAAACCCCAATAGAAGCTGAATGGAAACGAGAAAAACCCCAACAAAACAAAAGAAAGAACAGAAGAAAAATATGGAAGAAAATTTGTAGTAAGCCTTCATTAAAAATGAAATGTGGTAGAATAAGCCATCACCACGACTTTTTAAAACTGAAATGCTTTTTTCTTTTGGTCTTCTTCATGAGGCTTTCAAAGAGAAAGCAACATACAGCTTAATCTAACTAAAGAAAAGGCTTTAGTTCCAACTCTCTTAGGAAGACACCTAAGTTATTCATAGGAACGAAAGAGAAAAAACAAAATCAAACCAAATTACTCATTTCTTGTATAATATAATGCTCTTGTATAATAGAAATGCAATATAATGTGTTTCTTGTATAATAGAAATGCTCTGGGGAGATAAAACTTCATTTCTTCACCAATGTGCCCTATCTAAGAAGGTAAAGTTCACTGCTCTGGACAGCTTTTATTAATTTCATTTTTACTGTTACAGTTTGATGCCAACATACTTTTTTCTTGAAGAAATATTTACTTGGATCACTAAAGCCAACATAATTTTTACCACTGAATTCAACAAAAGCAAGATCTAGGCCATAGTGCTGAGCACATCTATGTCCAGTTATTTTGAGAACATAAATTAACACTGAAGCATCCATCTGGCATAGCAGATTGTTTGGTGTACTTCATCCCCTGCTAATTAATTGATTAGCTCTACTAGGTAACAAGAGAGTTTCCCACCAGGTTCTCCAGTTTCAGAGGACAGAGAGGACAGGCTGCCTGACAGTAAACTTGGCCAGTAAGGGCTCACAGATTTCATTCCTTTGAAAATCCCATCAATGAAACTGGATTCATTGTAGCAGGCAGCAAATTCCTTGGTGAGAAATATTTTGGAAAAGAGAGTTGGCTTAATTCATGGATTAAAAACTGTATTTTGGTGAAAGATACGGAGGTATCAAAACTCTTCTGATTTGACAATGCGGAGAAAAAGAAAAGAACCAACAAATTCTACCCATCCCCAAAACCAAGCCCACAAAACAGCAAACGCATCACAGTAAAGGCTAACACAGATTACCAGACCCAGCAGTCTGGGTCCCTTGGACCAGATCACCTGGCAGCAGACACCTGAGCCACTCGAGGCAGTGATGGCAGCCAGGCACCTTGCCCCAGTCCTCTTCTGATGCAGCAGTGCTTGAGGGAACTTCTCAGGGCCTTCTGCTTGTAAAGCTCACCCTCATTCCCAAATATAAGCTCATGAGAGAAATACCTGGGATGGAGCCAGGTGGCTAATGCTGCAAGTGCAGAGTGATCACACCACAGGGCCACAGGATGGGGAAGGACATTCCTGTGTTAACCTCACTTCTCATCCCAGCTACCCAGAAAACTTCCTGAAAGCTGAAAACAGAGTTCCATGACTCTGAAAATGCAGAGAGCTCAGGAGATTTGTTTGATACACCTTTGTATGCAACATGCCCTGGGAAGTGCTTCAATAAGAAACTGTATAGCTTTCAAGGCAAGAACAAAACAGAAGTTAATCTGCTGAAACTCACATGCCAGTGTATTTCCTGCAGTTTTGCTGGATTCAACCACTGCTAGATGTTCATCTGCAGTTTTTTCCAACTGCAAACCTGTGCTGCTGAAGGAGCAAAAACAGTCCTGGGGAAGTCACAGAAGAGTAGAGTGCAGCTCCCTGCCCGGCTCACTGGGTGCATGTCTCTGCCTGCACCCACAGTGCTGCCTGCGCCCAAAGTGGAGCTTTTCCAACAAACCCAGGAAGTCAAAAGTGCTTGTGTCAGGAACTGGGGACTTACTTGAGACACTAACAATACGAAAATTACTGCACATGAAAAGGCTCTTTAAGCTTTTTTTTGTATCTCAGTTCAGCAAGGTAAAGGGACATGATGATTTTACTCCTCTGTCTGAACTGGCCTGTTTGCATAAGCTAACAAGTGAAAACTCAGCACAAGCTTGAGTATTAACAATTTTTCATCAAAATCCACTCATGTGTCACGGTTTAACCCTGGATAGCAACTCAGCCCCATACAGCAACTTGCTTCCTTCCCCCCACAGCGGGATGGGGAAGGAAACTGGAAGAGCAGAAGAGAAAATTCATGGGTTGAGATAAAGACAGTTTAATAGTGAAAGCAAAAGCCACATAAGACAATCAAAGCAAAGCAAACTAAGGAATTCATTCCCACTTCCCATCACAGACAGATGTTCAGGCATCACCAGGACAGCAGAGTTCCATCCCGTGTAACAGTGACTTGGAAAAACAAATGCCATCACTCGATGTCCTCCCCTCCCTTGTTCCCCTTGCTCTGTGTACTGAGCATGACACCATACCGTCTGCGATGGGCCTGGGGTCAGCTGTCCCAGCTGTGTCCCTCCCAACTCCTTGTGCACCCCCAGCCTCCTCACTGGTGGGGCGAGGAGCAGAAAAGGCCTTGGCTCTGTGCACACACTGCTCAGAGATAATGAAAACATCCCTGAGTTATCAACACCATTTCCAGCAGAAATCCGAAACACGGTCCTATACTGGCTGCTGCGAAGAACATTAATCGTATCCCAGTCAAGACCAGCACACCACATCATAAAAACATTCCAAATACACTTTTTAGGAAATATGATGTTCATGGAAACCTCCTTTCCAAATTACATTTATCTCCTCATCAAAACTGTATGCCAAGACAGGTCTCAGTGATCTGCGTAAGCACTTTAGAGCTGGGACCATCTCTCCCAAATCAGGCCTGAAGTTCCTTATCACACTTCAGTGTGGTACAACAACAAAAAAAAAACCAAACCAGAAAGACACAAAAACCTCACCTAACAAAACAAAAACCAAAAAAACCCCAACCCCTAACAACCCCCAAAAACCCCACAAGTTCAAGTGATATGGAAAGATATCTTACAAGCCAATGAGATACTCCTCAAAACAGAAAGTTGATTATATACTGTAGTAATTAAATAAGCAGCCCAGTTCTTTGTCACAGTACTCCCACTTCATTACATAGGATCTGACTGCTGAGAGGGCATGTACACAACTGTACATTTTTGAGAAAAGGGAGCTGCCCTCTGTACCTATTTTTTGAATATCTGATGTCAAAACCAAGGACTTTTAGTCCCTGGGATCACCACCAAGCTGCCTCAGGCCAACAAGAAGTCTGTATAGTGCAGGATGTGGGAAAGAAGTACTTTTGTGGTACTATTCACTTGGCTTATATGTTCACAAATAACATAATAGACAAATGAATTTTAAATCTCTCCTACAGAGTGTGAAATCATGGCAGGGAGTCATGCTGATATGTGAACTGTGGTCAGCCTGGCCTCTCACAAAGAAAACATGGCACCTATACTCATTCTGGGTCAGGGTCTTGAGCTTCTCACCTGTAACAGGAACCAAACAAGTCCAAAGTACAAGGCAGAGGATTCATATTATACGTGCTGGCCAGCCACTAAATCAGGGATGTGATGCGAAGCTGCCAGAAGGATGGAGCGTAACTTCAAAATAAATGCCTTTCCCAAGGAAAACAACTGCAAAACAAAATGCCTTCATCACACAACCCTCCTGGCTGTGCTCAGCCACTGAGATGCTGGGCCTCAGCTGGGCACAGGGCTTCAGTCAAGTGATCCTTGGCCATGAAGTGAAGCCTCATGAATGACCAAGCACTACTGGCATGCAACAACGGCCCATAACTTCCCCCCACCCCCAAGTATAAAGATAATGAGGCTTATGTGGCCTCAGTACCACCCTGACTCCTGGGTTCTGTTTTACCTCCTGCTCACACTCCCCCACCAAACACCAAGCAACACAAGCTCTGCAGTGCTGTAACACAGCAGCACCACAGCTCAGAGGAGAATGACATGAGGAAAAGATCAGTCACTCTGCTACCAAGGGATGCAAACTGTGGCCCGCCTTATGCTGAGGCAGGACAAGCCTCCTGTGACTGCCAGACAAAACCTCCTGGAAGACAGAAATGCAAAGATCAAGGCCAGGAAAAAGAAATTAGGTGTCGCAGAAGGGAGGTGGTTCCCTCAGCAGCTCCAAAGCGCCCCTGAATAAAACCTGCACAGGTATCACACATGCATGTATCCGCTGGCTGGAGAAGATCCTGGTGCTGGTCCAAAGAGCATAGAAGCCACATGGCACTTACAGAAGGTGACCACTGGGCAACCCTGTTCACCATGCTGAAAGGTTTTATGAGGGGCTCAGCCTGGGAGTTCTTCAAACAGGGATTTCATGGAAGTTCCTTGTTGATGGCACTGTAAATCTTCTGCAGTCCAAAGGTGTGCAGCCATTTATCCATTCAAGCACCAGCCAAAATGACAGGAGCAGTTATAATCCTTCAGCTGCACAGGCTCAAAACTTGCAAAAATAGCTATTTCAAAGGCAGAAATGGAGCTTCCTTTCTCCATCATTTATTTACCTGCTGTTTCAGTTTCTTCTGCTTGTTAACCAGGGTCTGCCATTGTTCTTCCAAGAAAAGTTTCCAACAGATGCCCTTTGTTACTGAATCAAAGTATTGTTCACCATGTTGATCGCATACCACACAGCTACATACCTCCAGTCTCCCATGCAGGAAATTCCAGACTTCGTCAAAAACTGGCTTGAGACAAGAAATAAAAGCTTTTGATATTCAGATGTCACATAAGTCTTGTGACCACTATTTATACAGCCATGAATATTTAGTTTAAATCTCTATTGCATGAGATCCACACTTTCATTATTCCTATCTCAAAGTCAATCAAACAATGCTTCTCTGGTATCCAAAGTCCCTATCCCAGTTATCTTCAGAACCATATTCACACCTAGAGTTTAAATTAAAATCTTTTGTTCAGTGGAGAAAGCAATGGGGAGCAGCTTGAGAACAGGAAGAAAGTTTTTCTGCAAAGGCATGGAATTGCATTCAGATGAGTGACTTCCATAAAGCTAGAGACGTCAAGAACTCTAAGGTACTGCAGCTTTGAAGCAAACCTCTCCCCTCATTTAGCCTTCTGCCTAATACTGAACTATCACTCACTGCAACATGGTTAACAAAGCAGTTATTTTTTCTCCAAATCTCTACCTCAAATAACATGATTATGCAAGACCAAACTAGCTAACTAACTAACTAAATAGGCTTAGGCTTGTCTGCAGACAAATCTAAACTAAAAGCCTGGATACCAAGCACAGAAAAATTTGCTTTTTAAAACCAGTCTTCCTGTTTCTTAGGGCCCAGCCTCATGGCGATTTTGGCTGTTTGGGTATGTTAGTGCTGAAAATGGAATGTCCAGGCCACACCCACGTCATGCAGGTGTTCTGCAGCTTAACCACTCTTCATGAAATGCTACTGTTCCTTTGACAACTATTTCTATTCAGAGGCTGTGGTAACACCACTCCTAAAACAGCTGGCCAGCTATGAGAGGTCTCTGAGCAGTGTTTTCTCTGACTGTGCCTGGCTATTGTGCAGCACTGACCTTACACACTTGGACAAGTAACTCCAACCAGCCCACTACATCACACTCTTTCCATTTGGCCCCTGGCAAGTCCCTGACTGTTGAGAAGATGCCATCAGCACTTGCCCACGTTGTGCTGTGCTGTTTTTTCTTCTTAAAAGTACAAACCAGCTTTTACAACCTGAATGGCCAAATATGGATAAACTTTAAACCAGAACAGTTTCCTACGCAGATCCCTTAGCACAAGCCTACATTTCAGTGTTGTCTCCAACACAAGTGACACTGTGCAATTACACTTGTGAAGTCAGTAGCAGCTGTTCCAGTGGTGCTCGGGGTGATGTCGAACAAGGAGGCTCTTCAGTGAGAACGTGGGTACAGACTTGATCTTCAGAAGTGCAACCAAAACCCAGAACTTTCGCTGAGAGTCATCAGAGAAGCCCTAAACAGGCTCAATCACTGTCAGACCTCATCCTATTGTTCAAATGAAGATACAGTTAGACATTTATCAAGCTTTAAAAACCAGTAATTTCTGTATCTTCTCTTTAAATTTCCAACTTTTGACTGTCAAGGTATATATGACACTGTTTGTGATTCCACTTGCAATAAAATTCAGGATTGATGATTTGTTTTACAGTCACTGATCCTGTGATATGAGCCTTTCTTAAAGCTTATAGAAATAATCATATGAAGCCCAAGGATATGTATGTTAGGCACTTGAACAGAAAAAGCAAAATAAACACAATGCCTGTGTAACTGAAGAAGCTTACACTGGAACATAAATAAGAACAGCTCTATTTTTATTTTAAAATATCTATATCAAGATTTCAAAATTAATTGCATTTTTTGGACAATGTACGTATACTTGATCTGAGTGAAAAATGCTTAAGTCCATCTATTTTGTATTTTTTTAATGCATGAATAATAGCCACAGGTGTGTGCAGGCTGTAAAATCTCCCTGGTTGCAAAGCTTGTAGGCACACAGTATTATTGTTTTTTAATATATTCTTTACGTATCTTGTCAAAAAAAGTCTTGAGAAATATCCTAAGTACTTTCAAAAAGTTAAGATCTCTTTAAAACATGTATGGAATTGCAATCCCTCTATATCAAGTATTTAAAATGGTTCAGACAGCCGCGATTTCACACTCTGTAGGAGAGATTTAAAATTATTATGAATTTCTGTTATGTTATGTGTGAGCATATAAGGGAAATAGTACTTCTTTCCCACATCCTTCACTATACAAACTTCTTGTTGGCCTGTCTGAGGCAGCTTTGTGGTGATCCCAGGAATCCTCTACAGAGCTTAGTTGCTTATAAAATAAGTTTGATGGGTTTATTGCCTTTGAATCCCACAAAATCATCTTCAAAAGAATCACCTGACTTTTCTTCTGCCAGAGGGGTCATGGTCAGATGAGAGACTTGGGGAACACTTCCCCAGTCCCTACTGACAACTTGCATTCCCAATTTATCAAGTTACTTAAGCACGTACCTAGCTAATAACATTTCAATGGAATGACTAATGTGCTTGAAGTTTGGCATGGCCTAAGGCAGCCTGATAAACTGGGGATGTTGGGAACCCTGCACGCTGACCCTTGAGCAAAACCAACCGTCTAGCACAAACCAAGTTTTTATAAAAGCATACCTTCCTATCAAGACCATTGGTTACAGAGAGACATTCCCAAACTACCTGGGATTTACAGTGCATTGTGGAATACTGTCTTTTCTAATGCAGGGCTCCAATCCTTACTGCTGACCACGTAGAAATTTTATATAAAAGTTTAACAACAATTGCTTTAACCAGAAGTGATATATGATTCCTCTCAGCTTTGTCAGTCTTCTGTTATGCAACTGAACCCAAGAGCTGATGTTCCCTTGGTTGTATTAAAGTGGCACTTGATGAGGAAGCAATAACCTTTTTCTTCCCATACTGCACAGCAGCCTGCTTTTAGGTTGGAATCTCTGTGAAACACTGTCATACACTTTCCCACTGAAAAAATCTACTAGTGCTCCAAAGTTTCCTGTTGTAGTTTCTCCCTCTCTTATCAAATTAAGGCAAGAGAGAATATGAAGAAAGAGACAGGGAAAAAAATATACAGTTTAATTATCTGGAAGAGAATGGATAATCAAAGCAAGTCACAAGGCTGAAACAAGACAAATACACACTTTTATATAAACAATAAATATCCATACCACACCCCTAATTACTGAACATCCTAAGGCACAGGTTAAATTATAACTGCAAAATTATACCCAGTGAGAACAACCAACCAAACAAAAAATTGTGTCCACACAGACAGAGCTATGGAGTTTGAAGCTTAGCTCCTAATGTTTTGTTGCCATTACACTATGAAAACTAAATTCAAATCTAGGGACTTACCAGAGACTTCTAGGCATTTAAAAAATTTTCCTTGCTTTTCTCTTTTTGAAAGATTAAGTCCAGCGTTTTCTTACTGAGAGTATGCCAGAAGGAAGTAATTAGCCTTCATATCATGGCTGAAAACAAAGCCCTAAATCTTACAATGCTCTAGTGTCAACAGAAGGAAATTAACACATAATGACCAAAAAACTGCTTTATGGCTGGAATCTTAGTAAAATTAATGGAAAAAAACTATCAGTGTAGAAAGGAGTCAAAGAGCCTCCATTCGTTTTTAGGCTGGCTTTAATAAAAACACTGAAGTCAGCCAGTGCACAACTTAGTTAACACTGGGCTACATTAAAGCTCATCTTGAGACACTAGTCCAGGGCAGTACTTGGAGAAGCAGAGCAAAAGTCTTTCTCCTGGCCCCTTTTTCGATGCCAGTTTTGTTGGGGGTGAACCTTCCTGCTCTTCTATGGTGAGAAGTACTCAAGGCTTCCACCTTCTCTGCCAAGGAGATGGGAAGAAAACTGAAAGCTCACATTTAGTTCCAAGTCCTCCCAAGACAAGCAAACCAGCCAACTGACCCCAAAACTCAAAACTTATCCCATGCCTTGCCCGCAGGGGTACTGATGCCCTCAGGCAGAACTGCAGGAAACAAGCTCCTTCTGACAGTCTTCCCCTTCAAGGCAGGAGGGCTCTAGCAACTGAGAAGGAGAGAGCAGACAGGAAAGCAAGAGACTCCTATACTTTCAGAAGAGAAAATACATTAGGATAAGCATTGAACAACACTATGAGGAGAATCTCTTTAAAGTACAGGAAACTGCTGAACAAGGGCTGCAAATCACAACCATGCAGTAACTGCCAAGAACAGTATGATAGATGATGTTGCTGTTGTTATCATCATCATTTGGGGGGGACAGACCCAGCCCTAGTGCATCAGTCTCAAAGAACTCAGCACTGGGATGGGACATGGGCACTAGCAGGTACATCCCTTGGTGAATTTCCATGAGGACCTTCACCTAGCACAGGTGGCAGCTCCAGTCCACTGCCTCAAATGCAGACAGAGACAACAGAAAAACTGTAAAGCTGGAGAGACACCAACGATTCAATATGCATATTTAAATGTATGGGCATGTAGCTCACAATAAACTAGACGCTTCTGACTGCAGGCTACCTGTGCTCTTTGCACCACTGCCCCTCCAGCTCCCAGAAATGACTTGCTGTAGGAGACAAGATAGTATTTCCATTCACTGAGGAGAGAGGAAAGGAGAATGCTGTCCCAGCCCGAGTGGCATGGAAGGTAATAGTTCTGCTCTTATGTCTCTTATTTTAACTAAATAATTTATTCAGCAAGGCATGCCCACTTTCAAGCCCTATTCGTCAAGTATCTGTGAGCTCTAGGACAGCCATGAGCACTACACTAAAGCATTACCTACATAAGGAATCCCCTACCAGGCTCTGTGTTTTCAGAACAGTTTACAAAGAGACCACACTTTCTCTAGCCTTATCAAAAATTTACCTGACACAAAAATCAAGTTGTGCTTTTTTCACGCTGATCTCCCCTCAAAAGCCTACTAACGGATTTCTGCCAACAGCTTTATAGATTAATCCACCTCTGTCCCTGCAGCAGGCAAATAAAGCCTCCCACAAATCAGCACAGCAAGATGCTGCACTCAGCAGATACCAGAACTGCACATGCTACAAAATATGGCACAGCCAAATGTAAAGGCAAGGAGGTTGCAGATTAAAGTACCTTTTTGTTAAGCCCTTTTATCTTAAAAGGTACTCCCAAAATTAACTCCTAGCCCAGAATGTTTTTTACACCATTTCATTCTCAGATTGCAGCTCAGATTATTTGAAGCAAAAGTATCACAGAAAAATGAGCACTGCCATTCACCTTTGCAAAAGGGTGAAAAATTAATTTAAGGTCAATAAAAGCAGAGGTCTCTGTAGGTATTAATTTCCATCTTGCAGAATTTATTGACAGTCATAGAATTCCTCAATTTCTAGCTGTGTCAGTAGCATAAAGAGAGAAAAGCAGCAGCACTTACCGTGGCATACAAAGCAATCGAGCAAGGTCCACACTACGTTGACCCTGCCATCTGGACAGTGCAGAGGCACTTCCAGCATTATCCTCTATAATCATGTAAAATTGCATTCTGATGAGAGAGGCAAAAAATCCTGTGCTCCAGAGATCCAACTGAAACCAGCAATCAATCAATCTCCCTTCAGGGATGCAAGATCACACACATCATACAGTGATGCCCATGTCACTGCTTCACAAACATGAACAAATGATCACATTTCCTTGCGTAAAATATTTTTCAGTTCACCAGTCCTCCGGAGTGCAAGAAAAGCAGAAGTTAAGAAGCTGATCATCTGTCTCCAATGAAAAACAGAAAGGACTTTGTTGGGGGCTGCTGTATGTGCAGGACTAGGCCTGAATGATTTGCCAAAGGCTTTACAATAAATTGGTTGCTGACATAAGAACAAAAGCTGGGAACCCTGGTTCCCGGTGCTACAGTCACTGCACAACCCCTGCCTTCTCCCAAAGAGGGCACTCGGGCACATAACTGGACTTGGATGTAGCAAGAGGACACAGTGCCCTTGTGAGGCTTCACTAGAGAATCTTTTCCCAGCTAAAATCCAAGAGCCCTGTGCTGGAAGCTATTAAACAGCTGTAGCTTCAGCATTACACACCAGTGTTACCAGTTTCCTTCCTTATGCCAGGAATTCTGCATGAGTTTGCTTTCTGCAGACTGAAGAGAAAGAATGAAAAAGATAATTGTGTGTCTGTGTGTGTGTGAAAGAACAGGAGGGAGAGAGAGAGAAAGAGAGAAGCTTAAAGGCTTCGTCATTATATAGTTTAACCTTCTGAAAAACAGATTTAGTAATCCTCTATCAAGCCTGTAACTTTGGTGTAAGTTTTATCATGGCATTGATCTTGCCCACTGTCCTACCACCTATGTTGCAAGTTCCCAGCCTGCATTCCAGCCCCTTGCCCAGTCTCTGCCCCAAGAAGCCTGCTAAGCTGCATCCAACAACCCCAGTGCTTCAGCAGGAAAGGCTTTAGCCAGCTGAGCACTTCTTCACAACACCTCATTTTGGGAAGAACCAAATACCTCCAAGGCCTGAGATATAAAAGATAAAGGATTCAAAATTAGATTCCCTCAAGAACAAAAATATATACAACCATCTCCCACACACTCTGACATAACAAGGCTCTACAGGGCTTGGGGGAGCCAGCAGAACAGTTATGATATATTGAAACAAGTACAAGACAAGGAATGAGTGACAACAGATTGAGGAACCATCAGTACAGAATCTGCAGACTATTTCAAAAGGCAGCAAACTAGAGACAGTCAGTGAAGGAACCAAAATTGTAATCTGAAAATGAGTAAACACAATCCCCAAATCCCCAAGCACTTAGTTTATTTAAGGACCAACTATTCAGACCAAGAAAACCAGGTTAATTTTGAAAGAAAATTACCAAGGGACATTATGGGGTTCTGAGAAAGCCAGCAATGAAGCAGTTAACTGGAATATCAGATAATTCCACTGAAGCCAGTCTCCCACAAAGACACTTCCCAATTTTGGATGCAGGCATTACATTCACTAGTTTGGTGCCATGTAACTATATGACTGACTTTCTATAATGCATCAAAAAGGAAACACACTCCCAGCCTGTAATCTGCAGAATGGGGAGGCTAGAAACAGTTCAGGAGGAGGCTCCATGTAGCTATACGAATGCACAGGTAAAAATACTAAAAGTAACATTACAGAGCTTGTTGCTTCAAATCTGTCAGTATGCAAGCCTGGACTGAAGTCTACTACCGGTTTAATAGCAGTATTAGACATAGTGAAGGTATGAAGGCCAAGGTGAAGCAGTTTTGACAGATTTCCTGGGAAGCTCCAGTGCCAGGCCACTCTCTCCATGGGGAATGGTATTACCTTCATGGGAATCAGCTCACACAATGTCAAAGTAATAATTTTGTGCTGAGGTAAATAAATGGCAGGGGAGGGAAGGGAAGAGAACCTTTTAGATTAAATCATAGGCAAGCTTTCACCACAGCAGAAATCCAACAATATGCCAAGGTTTCCAAGGAAGTCACTGCTGACCTGTCCAAAGAAAAGTTGAAGCACAATTTACTGAATTTCTGTAAAATATGCTTCACTTTTGACTGAGGCTGCAAAAAGCAAAGCTACAACTGCTGTGGAGTTTCAGTTGGTGCGTGAGGCTTCATTCTAGAGCTGTGTGAACAGTGGGCAGCATCTTCTACTTGAAGAAGTGAACTGGGAAAAGCAAGTAACACTTGAATCTATCAACAGATAGGTACAAAATCTGTCATATCCAAATACATTCATGTCAATGTGGCCACTGCTTGCAATTGACTAAAGATTTCTCCTGCTATATGGGCTTAGCTTGCTCACTGTTTATAAAAAACCATCTAGTATTGGGCCATGCTCCTGTTAATTTCTTCCTCGACTGAGAGTATTGCCTGGATTACAATGAGCCTGTATTGCTGCCAGCTGCAATATGACCATACAGGTACTTGACAAAAGGACAAAACGAGTCGCCAAAATGAGCCAAGATCCAATCATTTCATCTTTACCAAATCCTTGCCTCCAAAATGAGGCAAACATTTGGTGAAGATAAAATGACTGCATGATTTTACCAGTTATTTGAGCAGTAGCAAAGTTCAGTNGGTAAGAACAAAGCTGGGAACCCTGGTTCCCGGTGCTACAGTCACTGCACAACCCCTGCCTTCTCCCAAAGAGGGCACTCGGGCACATAACTGGACTTGGATGTAGCAAGAGGACACAGTGCCCTTGTGAGGCTTCACTAGAGAATCTTTTCCCAGCTAAAATCCAAGAGCCCTGTGCTGGAAGCTATTAAACAGCTGTAGCTTCAGCATTACACACCAGTGTTACCAGTTTCCTTCCTTATGCCAGGAATTCTGCATGAGTTTGCTTTCTGCAGACTGAAGAGAAAGAATGAAAAAGATAATTGTGTGTCTGTGTGTGTGTGAAAGAACAGGAGGGAGGGAAAGAGAGAAGCTTAAAGGCCTCATCATTATACAGTTTAACCTTCTGAAAATCAGATGTAGTAATCCTGTATCAAGCCTGTAACTTTGGTGTAAGTTTTATCATGGCATTGATCTTGCCCACTGTCCTACCACCTATGTTGCAAGTTCCCAGCCTGCATTCCAGCCCCTTGCCCAGTCTCTGCCCCAAGAAGCCTGCTAAGCTGCATCCAACAACCCCAGTGCTTCAGCAGGAAAGGCTTTAGCCAGCTGAGCACTTCTTCACAACACCTCATTTTGGGAAGAACCAAATACCTCCAAGGCCTGAGATATAAAAGATAAAGGATTCAAAATGAGATTCCCTCAAGAACAAAAATATATACAACCATCTCCCACACACTCTGACATAACAAGGCTCTACAGGGCTTGGGGGAGCCAGCAGAACAGTTATGATATATTGAAACAAGTACAAGACAAGGAATGAGTGACAACAGATTGAGGAACCATCAGTACAGAATCTGCAGACTATTTCAAAAGGCAGCAAACTAGAGACAGTCAGTGAAGGAACCAAAATTGTAATCTGAAAATGAGTAAACACAATNTTTAATAGCAATATTAGACATAGTGAAGGTATGAAGGCCAAGGTGAAGCAGTTTTGACAGATTTCCTGGGAAGCTCCAGTGCCAGGCCACTCTCTCCGTGGGGAATGGTATTACCTTCATGGGAATCAGCTCACACAATGTCAAAGTAATAATTTTGTGCTGAGGTAAATAAATGGCAGGGGAGGGAAGGGAAGAGAACCTTTTAGATTAAATCATAGGCAAGCTTTCACCACAGCAGAAATCCAACAATATGCCAAGGTTTCCAAGGAAGTCACTGCTGACCTGTCCAAAGAAAAGTTGAAGCACAATTTACTGAATTTCTGTAAAATATGCTTCACTTTTGACTGAGGCTGCAAAAAGCAAAGCTACAACTGCTGTGGAGTTTCAGTTGGTGCGTGAGGCTTCATTCTAGAGCTGTGTGAACAGTGGGCAGCATCTTCTACTTGAAGAAGTGAACTGGGAAAAGCAAGTAACACTTGAATCTATCAACAGATAGGTACAAAATCTGTCATATCCAAATACATTCATGTCAATGTGGCCACTGCTTGCAATTGACTAAAGATTTCTCCTATTATATGGGCTTAGCTTGCTCACTGTTTATAAAAAACCATCTAGTATTGGGCCATGCTCCTGTTAATTTCTTCCTCGACTGAGAGTATTGCCCGGATTACAATGAGCCTGTATTGCTGCCAGCTGCAATATGACCATACAGGTACTTGACAAAAGGACAAAACGAGTCGCCAAAATGAGCCAAGATCCAATCATTTCATCTTTACCAAATCCTTGCCTCCAAAATGAGGCAAACATTTGGTGAAGATAAAATGACTGCATGATTTTACCAGTTATTTGAGCAGTAGCAAAGTTCAGTTTCCACTCAAAAGTCCAGTTTCCGTTCAAAGTTTCCGCTCTAAACAAGAGCAGTATAAAAGAGGTCAACTCTACTATTACCTGTACTGAAGGAATCAATCTCTTTACCTAGGCTTACACAACAGATGTATAGAGAAGATGTTTCCTTCAATTAAAAAAAAAAAAAAGAAACACTCAGCACAAACCCAAAATTTACATGCAGGTTTTCTTAGACCCCTGCACCCTCACCCTCCCAGCATGGCAGTCCAGTACTGCTGAGCAATCTCAGAGCTGCTCTGAGGCATCACGGGCTATCCTCTCTGTGAGGCATCACAACTTCCTCCTGAGCAGCACTGACATATGTAAACAAAGTATCAATGAAAAAGGCTACTGAGGGTGCAGACCATGGCTTAAATGGAAGTAAAAATTTCCCTCTGGCCAGACTCCCGGGGCAAAGGAAGTCCTGTGCCAGTTACACTCTTAACCAGCATTTTCATGCCCAAGGAGCAAAAGAATTTCTTAAACCTCTCCATCAAAAGCCTGGTGAATAGCTGTTCTCTGAAATGATGGCACAGAGCCACCATGGATTTTTTTCTTCAACAAACCAGGATTGAACAAAATCTCACAGCCACAGAGACAGCAATAGAAGAGGAAGAGGTAACAGTGAAGGCTTAGGCAACCATCACACTGAGTATCAAGCATCTTCACATTCACACCTCACAACAAACAATGGCTTCAAACCACAGTGGAGCTGCCATGCAAAAAGATGGGAGCACAGTAAGCATCAGTTAGTCAGGAGAACAAAGGAATGGGAGAGCCTTGGTAAAATAAAGTAGCAGAAACCACACATACAAGTCTCGAATGTGATGCTGGGGAAAGAACCATCAGTAATCCTGCCACTTGCTGAGTTTCCCAGGCTGAGAAACCAACAACAAAATGCCATGTTGCTTCCAGTCTGCTCATCTAGATCCAAATGGGATGTTCTGTCCTCTAAGTACAGGACTTCCAGTATTCACACATTTCACGACAGATAATCAAGATCTGGCTTTAATATAACATGAATTATCCAAGGATCCCAATGCATGGTACACCAAGCAAAAAAGGGCATTTTTCCCCAGAAAACCTCAAGCATACTGATGTCCAGTTTGCATGAACAGGTTTTGCAGAAACATTCCCTCTCACATGCACATTTCAGTCTGGGCTCTAACTCATCAACATCATCACGGAGAAACTTGTTGACTTTGCTACGCATAGAACTGGGTTATCAGGGCATCCCAAGCAGATTTGTAACAAAACCATGGGCATTTTACTGACATTTCCACTCTTGTATCTGTAGACAGGGCAAGGAAAGAAATACTTCTGGCAAGAAAAAGCTCTGGTCCAGCATAACTACCAAGTCAGAACATTTCAAAACACACAGTAACATAAATCATTGCACAGCCATTATGTTGTATTAAAGAACACACTGGCACTGTTTAATAGGAGGTTTTAGGCTTTCCAATTCAACTCTATTAAATTCTATTTTTTCATCTGGCAATACTTTTCAACTTTGTAAAGTGCAAAATACAGTGAGCTGGTACAATCTTGGAGTTTGGGCTGAATGCCATTTGTTGGCCATACAGCAAATGGAGCCAATAAAACAGGACTGACTTGCAACCTGAACAATTATTTTCGAAGAAAGAGGGTAAACTCCTGGAGAAGTGGGAAATATTCCCATGGAAAAGAGAAAGCCACACCTGTAAGCTTCAGGTATTTCCTTATTACGGAACTTACCTTGGGGACAAGACATACCTACTCAGCATTTTTTTCACTTCTTGTTGCCAAAAGTAGATGATGTATTTGAAGTATATGCAAAGGTAAGCCTCTCTAGAGTCCACCATTTTGTAACAACCTGATCTTTTCTGTTTATTAACAAAGGCTGGATCTACATTTTTCAATACAATATACAAAGACCTATATAATTTGAGCTAGACTCTTATTATAATTGACAAGAATAGGTGTGGCCAAATGTTCTCTCATATGGTTCAGAGATATCACAGTCAGACAGCGTCCTCTCAGAACGTGGAAGATGACACTTTGTCAGATATATATGTGCTAGGCAATAAATCTTACAGCAGAAGGGTCCTTATTTTAATTCTAGTCATCACTGATAAGAGATACAATTGTCTTTCCAGGACAGACACAGGAGAGATGAAAATAAAGCAAACAATTAAAGAAAATCACAAAAATGCTCAGGGTTTCATTTAAATCCTGGTGTACTTGTTCTGGTCTAATAAAAACAGCCCACCCCCCAGTCTGCACAATTCCTGAGATCAGGAGATACTATCCCACAGCTGCCTGCACTATTCAGAACAGCAAGCAGGCCTATTTCAGTTGGGCACATCCGTCTGTTTTCCCCTCTCCTTTTAACAGACTCACCATTTCATTCCTAAGCACGGAACAGGTTGGAGATCTGCTCATGTTGACTCGCATGTCTGTGCACTCCTGACCACAAGAAGGTGTTCCCACAGGTTTGGTACTTTGCACCATTCTAGGATCTTTCATCTCAATGTCTGCAAATGAAGCTGTGGCCACTCTTCCTTCAGAAGAAATACTCCAAGGCTCCTTCAGTGCCGGCAGCTCAGAACTCACAAATAACCCTTCGACAAGAAGCCAGAATGCATTCAGCATGATATAAGGCCTGCTGGGATCAGGACTCAAACCAGCTCACTTCTCCTTCCTGTTCTTCTACAGCTCCCTGCATGGCTCTGGGTAAATCACGCTGTCCTCCTGTGCCTAAATTCTACATTTTTCTAAGAGGGATAATCACTCTTCACTACGAAAGAGGGTAATTTTCAGGCTACACTTACTAGTGATTGACAGAAGCCCAGGTACTACAGACAAGCACCATTAAAAAAACACCCCTCTGCCACAAATGCTTTATGAAAAACAGATGTTCACTAAAAAGCAGGTTATAGATTCAGGTCCCAAGTAGTTTTCACAAAAACCCCACAATTTAACAAAAACTCTATCGATCTAAAAATATCCCAACACAATTTGACAGTGTCCTTTGAACCAGACATTTAAAAAACCTACAGGCACAGCTACATATGGCAAAGATAATGACATAACAAGAGAAGAAAAAAGGCAGGCAGTATTGTTCCTTCTAGCTTAAAAAAAAAAAATTATAGTGGACTCAGTTTGCCCATTTACCAGGTGATGTGATGGGTCCTTAGTTCATTCTGGGATAATTTAAGAGCAGAATGATTAGCAGCGTATGATGACAGTGATCACTAGCTGGTTCCTGGAGAGCTGATAAGTTATTAAGCTAAACAATGCATCGCTATCATGAGCAAGTCAGTGCACTAACTGTAATTTCCTTGAAAGCTGAGTGGTGCATGATTATACTTGTCCACGCAGACTGCCTGCTGGCAGCTCCATATTCCGCTATTGTTCTGAACTGTAGAGTCTTCCCAGCGCCCAGGATACAGCCACAGAAAACTGTATTCTTCATATTCAGGCTTCGTTGTGGCAGCTGTCATCTGAAGGATACTGGAAGAGCTCATTCTCTGTCCTGAAGCACAACTATTAGAGCTCCTAAAATCATGTGGTTTTATTTGTCAGCAGGAGCTACCTCTCATTTCCAGCTGAGGCAATTTCCATTTCAAGAGAGCCCTCACTTTGGAACGACACATGTATACAGCTACAGACATTGTATACATGTTCATATAGATGTGTGTTTATGTGTATTTAAAAGCCACACATACATATGAGTACATTCTTGGTAGTTTTCTTTATGACTTTCAGGAAGACTGCTGTTACTACTGGAAGCTCATGTGGGTATCTTCCAACTCACATTGCTTTCTCAAGGTACAAGGAGAGACAACAGAGAACATCTCCACTAATGAGCCTACCAAAACTAGGAAGAGAAAATGTAAAAGAAAGCAGCAGCTGGATGACAGGGACTTCAAAGTGGCTAATACACACATGGACTGAAAACATGGCCTTCACCTGTCCTACTAAAAAGTGGTAATCCTAGTTGTGAGGACTATCCAGAATCTGGAAAACAAGAGCCAGGTCCTACTGCAGACCTGCTGTGTGAGATGGGTAAGGCCCTCACCTTCCTGTGTGCCTCATTTTCTTCCTCTGCAAAGCAAGTCAGCAGCCTCTGCCCAGCTCCCAGAGGCACAGCCAGCACATGCTGTACTGGCTGACCCTGGAGCACCCCGGGCCTGGGACGGCAGGGACCACTGCTGGGGCCGCACAGAGGCCAGATGCTGCTGGAGAGATGGAGCCAAGCCAGCCCGTAGCCCACCTGGCTGTGTGGAGAGAGAAGAACAGAGATCCTCATTTTTGATCCTCTATACTAGTTCTCAGAAACACATCTTCATTTTTGCCCACATGAGCAGCCATACCAAGCCTTTCCCTCCCTTTGGTGGATTTTTACTTTACTCCTGTCCTGAATATTATCAGCTACTCTGACCAGGAGGCAAAGTTTTTAAAGCCCTTAAGTGTCTTCTCCTCAAACAGCAACAGCCCTATTGGCTTCCAATGAGCCTTGGGGTACCCAAGTGCTTAAGTCATTTTTTTTAATGGGACTTAGGTGATTCTGAAAGTATTATCATGTACCTCACACTGATTTGATATAAAGGGAACACTAAGTGGGAAGAAAACCTGACAATGAGAAGCTTTGACAAGTGCTTAAAAGGTAGGTCCTAATTAATTTTAAACTTTTTTTTATGTAAGACTCATTTAAGGAGCACATGAAATTCTTTCATTGTCCTTTTTTGCTGTGCTGATCCTGCAAGGAATATATAATCAGAAAAAGTATAAGTACCAGTCTATTTTGAATCCAGGAACTGTTCCTGTCACTGATTTTTTTCAAACCCAAATGAAAGAGAAAAACCATAACTGTAAAAACACAAAGTGAGAAAACGTAATATTCAAAGCATGACATATTAACACATACAGAAAAAGCCTCCCCTATAGTTTTGGAAAAAAGTTAACACCATTGCTAATAACACACCTTACACCTTTATAAATAAATAATTTTTCTCCCTGCAACGAGATCTAATCATCTGACCTTTCATTCTCCCGAGTAAAGAAAGGTTAACAAGTCAATAATTTCCACTCCAACTCTCAGTTAACCATCCCATAGCCGCACTACTCCAACTGCGAGTCTGTGCCATAAACATAATGAGGTGGCTCCAAAGTGTAGGGGATTTGATGGGTTGTTTTTTTTTTTCTCCTGAACTTGGAACACACACAGCAAGTTAACAGCAACTTCGAAAACACTGGAGATGGAAACTGTTGAATCAGGGACAGGAATTTCATCAACTGCTTTGCTATGATGCTCTAAGTACACCCGAAGTTATCCAGCAAATGAAGACTGCACCTAAAGATAGAGCCATTAACTGTTCTGTGCAGTGTGGCCATCCACACATCTCTAAGAAAAGCACATGGTTATGGTAGTAGGAAACCTCAAAAAGAGATAAACAGCAATAACCTGCCATGGAAGGCTATCAAAAACAGATTGACAGCCAATTACTCATCAGTTTAAATCTTCAGTGCTATACGATAAACATAGAAGAAAATTAATTTCAAACATATGCTCATGTACATCTCAGAAGGATGCAAATTTTACATGAAACATATAACTTACACATGCACATACTATTTAGCATTTCTGACTTTGTTCCTCTTTTCTTTCCTCCACCAATAGTTAGGTAATTATCACCTTTATAATAATATATTCATTTAAAATACACTGCTTCACAAGATCATTAAAAGCCAATAGGTAACTATATTGTTTCAGGACCACTTCATATTTAAATCATTGCCCAAGATTACAATTAAACCGCCATCTGAATGAACAAAGCCATTCAAATGGGTACAGAACATACAAAGTCCTTTTACATTAGTCATTCTGGCCTGATTTCACACTCCTGTGCAAACAAGAAAGCTCTTAAGAGTCTTCTCCTCAAACAGCAATAGCCATTTTGGACTGCAAGCCCTACTGGCTTCCAGTGAGCCTTGGAGTATCCAAGTGCATAAGTCATTAGGTCATCTGCATTTCTGGCCTGTCACACCGTAAGAGCTACCAGGGGATAGCTCAGTGATTCCATGCACACCGCTGCCTTATAAACTTACCCTTCCTCAGACATAAGGCTTTCCTTACATACAGACACCAAGTGCTTGTCCTGAGATCAAACCTCAGCAGTCCCTGGAATACAGTACTGGGATAGGTAATGTGATAAGGCATAAAGCCAACAACATGACTGTGTGTACAGGAATTATGAGAAACCACTCAGAAATGCCTGAAGTAACTTGATACCAATAGGAAGAGTACAGAGAAAACACTTCCCTACAGTGGGGCTCCATCACATGGCCACTCTTACAGTGGAATTTCAGAAAATGCACAATAACCAAAGCACAGCATTTACTGCATGGCATGCACCACACAGTACTGCACATTAAAGTCAAACTAAGTCACATTTGGACTTCATATCATTCTAATACTTTCCCTTACTTAGCTCAAAGACACAGAACTGCTACGTAAAGGGCTTGGGTAGAAGTAGCTTCATGCATGCTGGCTCCGGGGTTATCACGGGAGAGCCTCACCCTGCACTGGGAACGTGCTGCGTCCGGCTGCCCGGGGCTCACCGGCCTCCAAGGGCCACCCCAGCCCCCTTATCTGCGCCAGCCCTGTTCAGCTGGAGATAAGCTCAGCTCTCTGGCAAGGGGCATCATCTGTGGCCCTCTCGTTTTTAAAGAGCTTGGTTTAAAAAATTTCATTTTTGGAGCTTGGCTGAACGAACCCTGATGGCCCCTTGTACATCTATCCAACATCATTACAAATTGTAAATAAGTCGTCCGCACCAGCACTAAAGTGAGTACATGCCCTTTCCCAAGCCAAGCTTTGCTCTTACCAAGCTATGGAATTTTTTGACGTCTAGTTTGTTTCAGCTAGTTTTTCACAGTTTAAAGCCAATAAGCAGTTTCACCTGAAATGCTCACAAAGCAGCACAGAGGACCAATGAACTATCACAGTAAACAGTCTCTTGTTCACACCAACAGTTCTCTCCATAACTAAGAGGCTGCACAGTTTCACTTTAAAGTTCAAAAAACACCTTGTCATGCTTAGATGAGACATTATAATGCTATGTGGAAAGTAATGCCAAATGGAGCAAAGCATTACAATGTCACCCAGGTCAACAACATGTTAACACAGCAGAGAGCAAAGCTCCATGCATGGCTTTAAGCACAAGATCCCAATGGACAAAATCCTGAGCAAGCCGCTAGAGTAGCCTCCGCCTTGAGCTGGGGGGTTGGGCTACATGATCTTCAGAGATCCTTCTGGACTTCATCCATTCTGTGAAGATTTGCTATTTTCTAAGTTTGTGACAATGTACCAGGCTAGGACTGAGAACTGCACAAAAAGCTTGAGGTTCCACTATTGCACTAACCATTAGTCCCACGTGAGGCTCCCAGGCAGTCGTGAGCCATCCATGCCCATTCACAAGGTCAGTTCTGGGCTTTATCACTTCCCTTCATCTTGCTCTCTCCCCATTAAACCATAAAGCCTGCTCTGGTCAAGCCAAATTCTTGCTTACTTTTCTGTGCTTAGCCAACATCACACTGGTCTAGCAAAGTGGTTTCTGGCAGTCATCAAAATATTGTTACACCTGCATGCCAGGACTACTGACAAGAAAACAATTATTGAAAAAAAAAATCTGTGTTAAAAATGATGCTCTGTTCCTTAGGAATCCAGTCGTTCTGCACATCTGTACCTACCATTACTTTGTCTGCAATGCAGGTAACTAGATCCACTTTATTTTCCATGACGAAGTATTAATTTTGTTTGCAAAAAAAATTGCTATAACCACTCTACATTGCTGGCATTTTACCTGAAGAAAAATCTCTTAACAAGCATAATCAATGTCAATTTGTGACCACTTAGTTTGTGATTGGGAACTATTGCAAAGCACATAGTACCACCAGTCACAGCAGAAAACCATTCACTAACTAGTCTTACCTGCAGTAAACTCAAGAGACTGAGCCACAAGCGCATGGTTTCACACCTCCCTGGCTCAGCAGATGCAAACAAGCTACACACAAGAAAACTCTGCTTGGTTTACAAAAATGCCAAATGGGTACTAACATGCAGCTCTAAACACATCATCTCAGTATATCAAACTGTCTGAGATCTATCCCCACAGCAGTGAAAGGCCAACTCTAACACTGCCCTTCTGCAACCAAGTAGTATGAATGTGAAAACAATTAAGAGCACAATTTTAACATTAGCTCATCTCATATAAAGATACCTGAAATCCGAAAATTTTTGCAGTGATGGTATTATCTTAGGTGTAAATAAGATAATTTAAACAACATTTATCCAAGTATGTTTGCTGCTGAAACTCCAAAGCAAACTAAACAAGTCAGCTGAGGAGAAATCACTGAAAAAGCCCCTGTAACCAGTCCACTTATGCAATACACCAGATTTTGACAGCCACATTATCTTCCACAAGATGGGTGAATATTTTCCTCATTTCAAATTAGTCAGTTTAGTTCAAAATGATCACTAGTTAATTCCAGATTGGGAAACAAATTAGGAACTGAAAAGGCAAGTAAACTTGGTTTTCTTCTTCCAGTCTGCCAATAAGAAGTAGGTGTGGAAGGCTGATACCTCCCAGCTTCAGTGCCCTGCCAAGCACAGTCTCAAGTTACCATCGGCTTCACTTGTTTAGTACAGGTCATGTTACACTGCTTAGTTATAAACATAAAATAAGCTGAGATTTTTTTTCCTAAATACTTAGCACGTTCAATACCGTGTAGTAGTTTAAAAAGAGCAAATGAAAATGTTTGCTTTTCATATTAGAAACTCCTCTTTCCACCAAAAAGCAGCTTGAAAAAGATCACAACTGAAAGACTAATCATGTGATAAGTCATCCATCATTTTCAAAAAAGCACAAAAATAAAGACTAAGTAAATCTATGTAAATATATACAGTTGCTTAGATGCATACAGAGTATATCCTTCTCAATATTAAGAGCTATCTTTTTTTCTTCCTGCCAAGACTACATTTATTTGCAAGTGAGTGCCTTAGAGGTTATCAAGAGAAAAGAGTCCCTCTTTCTTTAGGAGAAGAAATAAAAGCTACAACTGTTAAGCAAGATTAACACGAGCCATTTCAATCAAGGTCTCAGACTCACCAACTTCAACCAACTCACCCTGTAAAACATGCATGGCATAAGAAAGGGTTGAATACAGATCTTTTAATCACAGAACTAAGATAAATATTCAGGTATTGCTAAAACCAGTGCATATCTACCCAGATTCTCTTCATGTAACATTCTTAAAAAGTCTGAACAGAAAAACACAGGGAGAATCACATCTACATTTTTAACTGTTCCACCCATGTCAAAACTTGTAAAATTTCCCCTCTCAGGTTCAGAAACTCCCCCAGTATCAACTTTCAAAATTCATCTATTTGAATACTTTGCATAAAACCTAAAGTTGCATTTTACTCTTAAATAGCCACACCTTATGCCATCTCTACTATCCTCTATAATAAGAACATTAAAACTTCACAGGAAAAGAAAATGAACTTTTCCTTTACAGTTACATCTCAGTCAAACATACATTCACACTCCTGAGAGGGTTTGGTTCCTACTTTACAAACAATTTGTATTGAAAAAATTTGGGTCAAGGACAGCTTACCATCAGTAACAGCCTACATCTCTCTACAATTACTGGTCAATAAGTAGCACAAGTGTCTTAAAAACATTTATTCCATCACATTAACAAAAATTAACTGGACCACAAAATTTTGAAAAAAATCACTTTGTCTACCTAGCATCCCCACAAAAGCATACCTCAGAAATTCCCAAAGCATTAGTAAATGGTTTTCTGCCACCAAGCAAACTTGCCACTTCTCTCTTCCATGTGCCAACTCTGTGCTAAACAGCAGCTCTGGTATCTGCTGGGAGATCAGTTACCTCTGGTATTACTGCTGGGAGCTTCCTAAAGCAGGCTGCAGATCAGAAGTAGGCTTCTTATTTTAATCTCTAGTAAGTCATATTTAACAGATCAAAGTAAGGTTTTTCTGGTTGGTGAGAAAGTTTAGGCATTCACTGCATTTCTCTGGATGTGAAAATAAAACATTATTAACCACTACATAATGTTTATTATATATCAGACCACAAAAATGAGATCAGATTCTCTGTTTCAATGGTCAGCACAGTAAAACTTTGTGCAGTTCGTCTGGGACTAACAAGGGCTTGTATAGTCATGAGACTGGCTTAATCAATCTTCTTCTGCGCCATAATAGAACATTTTTGCCTGTTTTCTTTCTTAACAAATATATCTTAGCTACACAAAACTAATGTGAGCTCAGGGTGGGGAGAAGAGATCTTTTTACTTTGAAGTGATAACAGCAGCTTAGAGGCTTTGCTGTGTTGATTCTGAACTATAATGAATGGAGATATTTCCTCACATTCCTGTTGGATAATTCTTCCTTTACCAGTCTTCAGTTACGAGCAGATCAGAGCTGGAGTTTACTCTCGAGTTGGCAGTAAACAGGAGAACAAATCTGTACTGTTTCCGCTGAAAAAAGAAATTGTAGCCCTTGTCCAAATATATTAAAACTCTAACATGCAGGATGATTAAGAAGTTGTGTGTTGGATAAATGAGGCGGAGTGCTAAAGAGAATAAAAAAAAATTAAATTGAAAGACTTACATGTTTATAGAGAACAACCAAGGCATTGTCAAATAATTCAGCCATCAGATAGAGCCTATTTTAAGTTATAACTCAGTGGAGGGGTAGACTGTGGATTCAAACGATTGTGTTAACGAACAACTCAGCTGTTACTCCTAGATGACAAATGCACAGTGTTCATACTTTCCCTTAAGAGACCTGCAATGGCTCTACTGCTGAAGCATAGGAGTACCAACTTGCAGAAAGAGCCATCTAACTACTAAAAGCCACATTTTAAATTTAAATACTGACTTTCATCTCAAAGTAATTAAAAACAAATTTCATCTGAGGGGATCTTTAATGAGTTACATGGCAAAAGGTGAGTATTTTTTCCTCTTTTCTATTTCTCAGCTCAACTTGAGCAGGCACCATTGGTGTTCCTTTTACATCACTGATGTCGTACCTTATCCACAGGTGATACATCTCATCTATGTGACAGCTTTCCCAATAATCTGAAACATGTGAGACAAGGATAAACAACCATCCCACTACAAACTACAGGCAATTATTTATTTATTTTAAAAGTACAATGTCTAAATCAACATTTCTCCAGCACATAGTGCTGCCCAGCATTACACTCTGGGTTTGATCTAGTACTTCCATTCCACCTTTTGAATCTCATTTAGTTTCTAAGCACTCCAGTCAGCTTCTGACTTGGCATCAGCCTCAGCCTGATGGGATCACATGGTAGGCTGAGGACTGACTGCATGATGGAACTGCCAGGCAAAGGAAGAGAAAAATCAGGCAGTGCCCTACTGGTAAGCCACATGCCAGAAGCAGAAAACAAAGGGAAAAAAATAACATTTGTAGATAAACAGTAAGAGACCATCAGGAAGGAAACCTGTTCTAAGGTTTAGTGGGTTAAAACACTGCAGAATGCTCTCACAGCCCAGCAGCAGCTGAAACACCCAGCAGCCTTGAACACAAATCAATGACATTTACAATTAAAGAACTTATATACTTCCTTAGCTCAAACAAGTAGCTTCTATTATCTCCACCTCCTCACTTAGCTGATTCTCACTAGCTCTACTCATCCTGAACATTGAACACCAGCAAGTTCAGCACCATAAATGCCCATGGTGACACAAACAGGAGAGCGAAGTGCTCTGGGGAAGAGCGGGCAGGCAGCTTTAGCCATGGGGCTTCCCATTGCCCCAGCCTCCTGTGGTGTCTGGACACCAGCACTTAGTCCTTCTGTAACAGATAATCACCAAATCAGACTTTAAAAGTCCCCAAACCTCAGATAGCCCACACATATACACACCCAGAAAACAAAATAAAATATTCAAGGCATTTGGGAGTCTTTGCCATGACAAAAGAAAATACGAGCACCATGTTTTAGAGGAGTAGATACTATCTTATAACTGGCAAAAGCCTTTACTCAGTGGTCTTCCTAGGATGCACAGGATGGCAGAAGCCACAAGACACAAAAAAAAGGTTTTAACAATAGGAATAACTTGCCTTTGCCAGACAACCATCCAGTGTTGCAGGCCGATCTGTATCTCATATAAGGGCATAAACAACATGTGTTTGTCTGAGTTCATACCAAAGGAAACAGACTGCTGATCTCAATATCCTCAAATGATGCATGGATACATTTTAAGCACTTGTTTGTCTTATTATGTTCAGAAGTCCAAAATAGACCTTTTATTACAGTATCTCCAATTTCAGGACACCTAGACAGTAAACAAGTGATCAGGGAATGGGAAACACTTATATTAATAGCAACAGCACACTGTTCATTAGAGGTGTCAATTATTACTAAGCAAAACAGACAGCTTACCAAAAATACCACCACAAACTAAAAGACAACAAACCTAGTTTTATTTTTTGCTCAAAACCTAAAGAAAATCCAACTTATTCTGTACATTTTATTACCATTCAGTTCTTGATACATTTTTATTGGAATGAATATTTTTAAGGACCTCTCCACACTAAGAATACCTCCTGCCTCCAAGCATCCCATAGTAGTTGCTGTGTGACAAGCAGAATCAAACCCAAAGCAGAGCCCAGCCTGGCTATTCCATCCCATCCAGCTTCTCTGGGAAGCATCTCACTCGCACGGACAGCCATCTGTATTTAGAGCCAAACCTGTAAGCTTGCAAAGCGTCCGTAATTCTGTTTCAAGTCACCAATATACATGAACTGGAGCATCTTGAAAAATAACCCAGAGTAATAAATGCTTTTGGAATGACTGCCTTAAACATTTTAGGTGACCAAGGTCTCATCCTTTACACATGCAGAACTTTTTCCTTCTCTTTAGCGTTCAGGAATAATGACCACCTCAAATCAAAGAATATCAAAAAGCCCTCAGAGATTTTAAAATTTGTGATGCTAGACACATGACCTATAATTACTTTAACCACCCAGCCCTGTGAAACTGGGCTCAACTTTATTCTAGTTGTAATTTAATAGCAAACTAACTGCTTGACTTTATTCTAGTTGTAATTTAATAGCTTTACGATTTAAATAATACCTTTTCCCTCAACTACTTCATTTCACTGTTTACCACCAAATCTTTATTAGGTACTGGAATAGACAGGAAAGATTACTTGTTAGCATTGACTCCAGTTGTTCAGGGGTCTACTAAAGCATTACCCAGAAATCAGGCTAATTACATTATATAGATCCAGTGCTTGGAAGAACCCTGACCCTACTTTATTCTCCTGGACTCTCCATATATTTTTATATACACTCAAAAAACAAGGTTAGGCTCACCTTCCTTCTATCTATTGCACGCACTGGTGGCTCAATGCATGTATTATCCCAAACTGTCCTCCATTCAGATTTAATTCCTATGCACTAAAAGGAATCACAGAACATGCTGAGTTGGAAGGGACTCACAAGGATCATAGAGTCCAGCTCCTGGCCCTGCACAGCACCATCCCCAAGAGTCACACCATGTGCCCGAGTATTGGCCAAACGCTTCTTGAACTCTGTCAGGCTTGGTGCTGCAAGCACTGCCCTGGGGAGCCTGTTCCAGCACCCAACCACCCTCTGGGGGAAGAACTTGTTTCTAACATCCAACCTAAACCTGCCCTGGCACAACTTCAGGCCATTCCCTCGGGTCCTGTCACTGGTCACACAGAGCAGAGATCAGGGTCTGCCCCTCCTCTTCCCCTTACCAGGGAGTTGCAGCTGGGATGAGCCTCCCCTCAGTCTCCTCTTCTCCAGCTGAGCAGACCAAGTGCCCTCAGCAGCTCCTCACATGGCTCCCCCTCAAGGCCCTTCACTGTTCTCATGGCCTCCTTTGGACACTCTCTTTTTTATATTGTGGTGCCCAAGCTGCCCCAGCACTGGAGGCAAGGCTGCCCCAGCCCAGAGCAGAGCAGGACAGTCCCTCCCTGGCCCGACTGGCGCTGCTGGCCCTGGTGCCCTGAAGGACAGGGATGTCCCCCCTGGTTCCACGGCACTGCTGACTCAGATCCCACTGGCCATCAACCAGGACCCCCAGGTCCCTTTCTGTGGTGCTGCTTTCCAGCATCTCCTTCTCCACTCTGTACAACATCCAGGGTTGCCCCATCCCAGGTGCAGAATCCAGCACCTTTCCTTGTCGCATGCAGTTAAAAAAATATTTTGCAATTAGGAAAAAAAAAATCAAGACAGGAATGTAGCAAAACAGTATTTGTATCAAGTCCTCAAGCAGGTTACGTGTGGCACATGTCCCAGCANCAGGTGCAGAATCCAGCACCTTTCCTTGTCGCATGCAGTTAAAAAAATATTGTGCAATTAGGAAAAAAAAAATCAAGACAGGAATGTAGCAAAACAGTATTTGTATCAAGTCCTCAAGCAGGTTACGTGTGGCACATGTCCCAGCAGCTTGAGAGAGTTTAACTCTGACCAAGGAAGCAGAGACACTTAGTTTTGATGTGAGGGAAGTTGTCATTTTGCAGCACACAGGAGATGAAAGTGGGAGTTTTCAGACGAGCACAGTTCTCTGCCCCAGAGAACTAACATTTACAGAAGCACATACAAAGAAAAATAATGCAATGGTGAAGCCACACACAGTTGTTATATTTACATGCATAAACACACTGCACAGCTTCTGAATAGGTGAAAATCCTTGGCACCAAGGAACACTCAAGTCAGACACAGAGTCACAATATGCTGAGCTGGAAGGGACTCACAAGGACCACTGAGTCCAACTCTTAAGTGAATGGCCTGTATGCAGACTGAATCCCCAGCCCTGGTGTTACTAGCACCACGCTCTAACCAACACAATCAATAAAACACCAGAACGGTGATGACAGCAACAGCCAAATGATTAGACACATGCAAGTCTTCAGCATGCAACTAAACAAGACATGGATCACTCCTCCACTGGGGTGCCTAGAGAAATCAGAGCCTGCTGAAATCAGTAGGCCTGCACTGACAAAAGCAGAACACCAAGAGCACAGTACTCAGTGTAACTGCTTAGCAGTTCTGCTATTATTTATTCCTAGACCACTTCTCTTAATGCAACTTTACATAAACCTCATGCCTAACATAAATTTATGATTAACAGTATTTTTCTTTCAGCTCAGTTCAGCCCACTGTTTTATTCACTACTGGTCTCACCTCTTCACCATGTTAGCTGCTGTCTTGCTTCTGGCCATCAGAATAGTCTCAAAACTCCTGTTCTCTGTACAAGAAAATATTGCTATTGTAACAGAAGCTAAATGAAAACACTTGTGTCATGAACAAGGGCAAGAGTGTGAGAGAGTGGCAAAAGGCCAAATAAAAAGGGTGATTTGTTATTTTTCCTTCCCAAGTGGATTAAGAAAAATGTACAAGATTTAAAAAAACTGTTCCAGTCCTTTTCCCTAATGTATGACAACATGAAAGAGATCCTCCAAACCACTTCTCATAGGAGGCTATGTAAAAACCCTAGTTCCTTGCATGACTAACGTAAGAATACTGATGATGTCACTGTCACCTCTTTGGATCACATCTGTCCTACAAATCATTATTTATTACTGGTAGCCCTGTAGCACCAGTAAAAACTCTGTTTAAGGTCTCACTGGGAAAAACGTAGGTGATGTAGTAACTAGTATCTTTGCTATCCCATCAGAAAAGATTAGCAGGGATGTGGAGCACCTTCCTCTTTCACTCCCCTAAGGGGTTCTCTGCAAATGGGGTGTGTGGGAGGGGAGATTTGTCTTGCACCCTTATAAAAAGTTGTTGTCTTTCAGGCATATCCACTTTTTAAAGGAGGAGGAAAGAGAAACAATGGGGTCATAAATTTATAGAGTTACATCTCCCAGATACCCTCCTCTTCCTCATACATATGGTGTTCATCAGGGAGAAGATCTGTGGGGCAGGGACCTTGTTTGCCACAGGGCATGCAAAAGTACACTGGAGAAATCATTTCAGTGCTGTCAGTTGTCTCAAGAATGACACAAACAAGCTTCCCCTGGATCTCTACTGTCTGCAAAAATAACAAAATGAACAAAAGGGAAATAAAGAGAAGTTCCCCATGCCAGCAAACCTTTCCACAAACCTCTGTTGTTCCTGATCAGTGAGATTCCACGGAAGGTAAGCAAAGATTGATACTCAGGGTATATATGTTACAAGACAGACACCACAGCAACCAGATACAATACAAAACTGTCAGGTGCTGCACCCAAATGCAGGACAAGGTATCACACCACAGAGGGGTTATCTTACTGCCCTGACCAAGACAACAGGACCATTCCTGAAGTTTAAAAAAGAAAAGTAAAATAATAATAGTAATCCCAAACAAACAGAAAAAGCCTCATCAAACTCCAATCTATGCATTAAGAGTGGCAGATTAAAGACTTCATTGTTGACAGTAACAGTGACATTTTAAGCACGAGAGAGGAAGCAACAAGCCCTTCAAAAAATCAGCAGCAACTTTCAATTACAATGAAACAGCACATTAAATATACAAGTTTAAGACTGAGGACCCTTTGAGGCCCTGTGGAGTATTCAGGGACAGCAGTAAACAAGGCACTGATATACTTTACACTGCAAACAATGTTAGTGGCAAGCCAAATGGGACGAGCCCCAAATCAGAGCAAAACTTCAAGGCATGAAGTTTAAGATAAGGGGCTGTAATCAAATTACACCACAAATGAATCTAGTCATCTGTAAGCATTTTAACAGAGAGCATTGAATTACAGTTTGAAAGAAAACAAATTAATTTGCTTTCTATTTCTTAAATATCTATTCATTATTTTCCAACTGCCAAAGAAAATTTCTCCCCTTAATACGAGAATGAATGTGGGGCGAAAACTGAAATACTAATTATCAGGCAAGAAAAACAAGAAGAGTTTGGATTGTGTTATTTACATTTCCATTCCTCTTTCTGAATAACATGAAGTCAAGAAGCTAAGTGAAGACAGAAGAATATGCGATTGCAATTCAAGTTGTTTTGTGCAAAAGGCCTAGCACCTTACATACGTCCAATAATCCAGCCACAGTATTTTCCTTCCTCACCCTAAACAAACAAAAAAAAAATAATTCTCACAGTGCCTTCAGTGCCTTCCACTACGTTTTTCTTTTTCCTGAAAGCAATCACAACCCAAAATACTTAATACCACAATTTTTAAGTGCAAGGCATGCATTGCCCCTCGCCCTCCTCCAATTTGGCAGCACTGGAAAAGCACCTTTTAAACAAACCCGCGTGTGGAGGACTCGCTCCTTCTTTAAGTGCTGCAAGGAACAACAATCCAGGAAAACAAAAACCAACAAAAACCAACAAAAACCAGAGGGAGCGAGAGAGGGAAAGAAACCCCCACCACTCCTCCTCCTCGGGCTGTTGTTGTTGCCTTTGTTGTCCGGCGGCCGCCCCGAGCCTGCAGCGGGCCCGGCCGGGCCCCCCGGCCCCCACCTGTTCTCATTCATCGGCCGGGCACAGCAGCGCCGGCCGGGCAGGAGGCGCACTGAGGGCTGCCCTAAAGCCGGACGGAGCCACCCTGAACTCCAGTGCTGGTCCTCATCACCATCTCCCAGTCTTGGGATGGGGGGTGTGCGTAGGGAAGACGCAGGTGTTCCCCTCACCCCCAAAAAACCCTGCCCTCTGGCGAGGAGGGTGTTCTCCCTCACCCAGCAGCTTGACTTCTTCCAAGAAGGGTGCCTTCACCCACCCCAGCACCCTGCCCCTTGGCAGGAAGGAGGGTGACCCCCAGCCCAACACTCTGCCCCCTTGCAAGGCGGGGTGTCCTCCACCCTGCTTTATTCCCCGCTCCCCCCGCCCCCCCGGAGGAGCGCACCCATCCACCCACCCCGCTTCCAACGCGATTGTCCCGC
>VYXC01013363.1:0-14282 GCA_013397175.1 Platysteira castanea | reverse complement strand
GGATGAGGGAGCAGAGGGGGCAAAAGTTGGAGCGGCGGGGAGGCCGGCGGGGCGCGGAGCAGAGCAGCGGAGCCCGGAGTACCGAGCAGCTGGTGCTCGCTGGAACAAACAACTTGCCACTCAACCCCGGCCCGGCGCGCCTGCGCCGCGCCCCGCTGCATGCCGGGCCTTGGAGTCCGCGCCGCCACCGCCGGCCGCCACAGCGGGGCCGGCCCGCCCGTGGGAGCGGGCCCGTCCGACCCCACACCCCCACCCTCCCTCAGGGTCGGTTTCGACCAGTCACATAAAAAAAAACACCAAACATCAAAAACACCCACTAAAACNACAAAAAACACCATTAAAACGGGAATCAACGCTTGTAAGCGCCCAGCCGGTTGGGGTGTTGTTTGTTTGATTTTCTTTGCACCTATTGGCTAGCTGGAAAATCTTTCACAACCCAAAGACCAGCAGGAAGGAGAACTTCAGAAGTTTTCATTAACAGCGGGGAAATACTCAAATCTTACCTTGTTCATTCCTTCATGTGGCAGATGAGAAATCCTTGTCCATTTCCCTGTGCAGCAAAAATAATGTGGAAAAAACCGTTCACTTTTCAGGTTAAGTGTTACAGAGGTAAAATCACAGCTGTCAAGAACATAAAACCATCCCTGTGTGTGTTGTAATGCTGGAAGGGTGAATGGCTGAAAGGGTGAATGGCCTGTTTGTCCCCATTCTTGTCCCACTCCTCAACTCAAGGAGGCTGAATGGAGGTAGGATGGGGTTGTTATGGACGAATTAATATTACAAATCAGTTGCTGTGATACAGGGTTATTAAAGTTTGGGATGGTGCACGGGAGGGGGCAAATTGGGAGCCCATCGCTTGGAGGACGGGGTGACTGCACCTCGAGGCTCAGCGAAGGAAGCGTCCAGAGTTGCCCGCCCTATGCCAGTGTACTAAGGACACCCAGAGGGGCCACGAGGCCTGAAGATGATTGGTCGGGAAGGGCCCTCGTTATGGACCAATCGGGGGCCCGAGAAATGGACCAATGGGGAGCCCCCAAAGCGAGTGCAGGGATTGGTGCATTCCTGATCCCCTTCAAGGGTATAAAAGGGGGGACCCGAGGGGGTCAGGGGGCTTTTAGGTGGTGGTGTGGTGTAGTGCTGTGGCAGGTAGAGGCAGGTGCGTTACTTTGTTCGGGTTCTGACTAGCCACGTGGGACTCAGGTTCATCCTGAGCTCCGCGGGCAGCTGCTTATTGTAATAAACTTATTAATATAATTTTGGGGATTCTTAAGTCGTTCATAACAGGGTGGGCCTCCAAACCAGCACCCCAGGAATGGGACTGCTCTGGCAGTGCCACAACACCGACCACAACCGCGCTGTTTGTGAGCACTGGCTCCTCTGCACTGCATCCCATGACACCATGCTGACCAACACAGAAATTAAATTCAGTCTTGCAGTATTCATAAAACAGGACTTAGGCAATAAACATGATTCAGGGGTAAACCTGTACAGGGGCCCACCTGACTTCAGATCACACTGATTGTGCCATTAACACACCACCAGCACCTTGTCACTGTGGCTCTTTTCACCAAAAGATCTCAAATAAGCTTTATAAAGACCATCAATAGAAACCTTTCTGTTCTACACAGAGGGAAACTGAGTCATGAGATGTATCCAAGAGCCCAAGATGAGAGCTCTGCCAGCCAAGCCCCACTTCAAGCAACTCCTCTCCCCTACAGAGCAGGAAGAACATCTGCAATTTTAAGTTTTTTAGAGTCTGTCTTGTTGCAGACATCCCTTGTCTGAAGACAAGCTTCCAAAACTAGGATTTCCAAGCCCTTTCTATTCTGTTAATTTCCATGGGATGGCTGTATTTTTCCCCTGGACATGTCTGTTCTTCCTCTGTCTGTGGCTAAATGGCTGTCTTAATTCTGTTATATCCAAAAAGGAAAAACTTGAAATTAGAGGCATTCACATTAATAGTTTGTCAAAATCATTTAGAGGAAATGCAACCAACATAAAGTACCAAATCTCTACTTCATTTTTCAGAAGCCTTTAAAAAACTAGTTTTCCTTCATGGCCTCACAGGATGACTCCAGACATTGCATTTTAGGAAGCTGAGGAGGATTTTTAATCTGCTTCCACTGCCAGTTCAAGGTCTTGGACTTCAAAGTTCTGAATGTGTCTGTGCTTAGCTACAAAAAAATGCCTGCACCTGCATCTACAAATCACAGAGATACCTGTGTTCCTCTGGGACAATGCAGACCACAGAGTCCAGAAGGAAGCAGCCAGGAACAAAATTTACATGCACCATCTTGGTTGCTGGGCTCTTCTAGAGGAAATCAGACAAATGTAGCCTGAATCATTTCTAGGAAATGCTGCAAAACTTTCCTTTTTTAAGAGATTTTTCCATTATAATCAGGACACCATTCACAACATCAACTCTTTGCCTTCCCACTTAGGGAAAAATATGTTGCCTCCAAGCAGAGCTTTCTCAACCCAGAGAGTCCAGACACTCCAAGAAGGCCACCAGGGATTATGCTATTATAGTCTAATTACCCCAGAAAATGCTTACATGAAACAATGAGAAAGTTAGAACAGACCCAAAGGTAAAATCAGTGGGGACCTTTTGAACAAGCAACTCATCAGAGACTTTGTTGTGGCTGCAGGGAAGGAGAAAAGGAGGCCCTGATTTAGCCATCTGGATTTTCTAAAAAAAAGAAGAATCAAGCAAACAAGCAAATGCTGCACCCACTCCCCCCCCCGCCCACCGATTCTCCCCGGTCCAGAAAGCACAAAAATACTTCTTCATTTTGTGAGTTTACATTTGGTGCTCTCCAAAATTTCAATGTCTTTTCTGGGCCTGTTCAGCTTCTGCAGTTTTCCAAGTCTTCCAAAGAAGGCCTGAAGGCCTTTGAACTAGAAACACTGGCCTCATGGCTACTGTGAACCTTCACACAGTTGACTGTAGGAAGCATTAGGAAAATATAAAGCCCTACCAACACTCAATAGAATTTTCTACACATGAAAAATACGTCTAGCTCAGCGCAGGCAAATTTTTCAAGAGCAGGCAACTGGCAATTAGCCAAAATACTATTAAGGGCCCCCTCCTCCAGCTAACATTAGTATTCAAATCTCTCTCTCCCTTGTTGCCAGGTATATCTGGGAGATTCCACACAGGAAGCAGCCTAGAATATGTTGTTAGTGTACATAACATACTATAATATTTTTTGATTACTGCAATTTCAAGTTTTCCATATTTTTGCAGCTTGGGAGGAGTCAGTTGGCCCAGCCCAACCACAGAGCAAGGATTTGTTGTGCAAGACGATGTAACTGCCCATTGTTACTAAAACCAAAACCCATTCCCTGCCCACGTGGCTTCCAGTGTCAGTTATCACAGCACATGCTGGGCAGGCAGAACATAGGAATGGGGAGCTCGGACAAGAACACAGGCAGAAGAGATAGCAGCAAAACAAATCTCACCAGGCCCTTTGAGTCATCTCCTGCCTGGATGGCGAGCAGAGCTCTTATGAGCCACCATAAGTAGATGAAATTTCTAAGTGTTCTGGGTCAGATACCACCCATAACACTAAGCAGAATTTGGGGGTTGAAACCTTGAGGCCAGAGGTGGTGGGATTTCTCCAGTAAAAAAATAGAGACTGTACTTGGACCAACAGGGACTTCTCAGATATCTTGGCTTCTGCTCATGATCACAAGGACCTTCTAACCCATGAGCAGTGCAAGGGCCATCTCCTGCTTGCCCTGGAGCTCTGTTTGTCTGGAAGTGAAGTCCTCAGAAGGAATGGATTATTTTATGAAAAACTTGAGTTCAAGGAGATGGTCTGCATTTTTGCCTTGAACATTTCTGTCAGTGGCAACCAAGGTACAGTTCACCAACAGTTCTCTGGGAGACTCTGCTCTTCTGCGTCTGAATTTCTTCTGAGAGCAAAATTTCTCATAAAGTACACTGAAGTTCACCACCCAAGTGTCTGCATGCAATTTGCGTCCAAACCACACTGTAACACTCAACAACAATCAGCTTCAGGAAAGAGAAATTGAAAATGTATAGAAACAATTTAGGTGAAAGGAATGTAATTATGCACTGTGACAAACAGTTCATGAAGATCAGCATTGCACACAGAGGAAAAATAAAGGAGAATTTCTAATCATGTGAGTCATCATGTTTTATGCAGTTACTACAAACTACAGCAGGATATTTCAGTATTATTTTATTTAGATGATGAAAGTTTGTTCTTAAATCATTTGTAGTCTTTTCTGATACAATAAAAAACCTCCAAATTACCTTATTTAGTTCTCAAAGATGAAGGTATGGTAGCCTTTTCCAGATGGATTTTAACATGCATCTTTGGCAATAAAACCTCATTTTTAAAAATTAATATAATTTATATTAAATTATCTTTCATGATTTGTATGACATTGCACTGCTGCAAATCGAACATTGCTGTTGGTAGAATTATGCTCTTCTTTCAAAAAGATCTGAAGTTCAACAACATCTTGACCTCTGACTAGGGCTTGTAACAGCTGCTAAGACCCAAAATAGTGGATAATAAAGGCCTAATGTGAATGACGTAATGGCAATACCCTCGATAAATATGCCCAAGGCAAGATGAAGCCAGTGTCACAGTTGTTTGTCCTAGCATTTGCTTTTCTTCACTAGACGGAACACATTAAGTTCTTAGCACATCTGTAGCTCTGGTGTGAATCCAGGGTCAGTATGCATTTCTGGGGTCCCTTTCAGACCCAGCACATAGGGGACACAGCAATTTGTTCCAGCTCCTAAGCTGTACTTTTGAGTGCAGACTCTGTTTAAAGGTTTGAGAACTGGAGGTAGCTTCAGGTCAGTTGCTGATTTTGACCAAAAGGGAAGCCACATTTCTTAGCAGCCTCAACCAGTTTGTTGTGAGATGAAAGTTACTAAGTAACTATAATTATCTGGGAACTCCTTGCCTAAGTTAAACAGGCGTTTTTGACCCAGGGACGGTAATGCTTCTTTAGACAAACAGGTAAACAAAGGCACAGAAAGGCAGGCAATGATCCAAGGTCAAACCCTTAGTTATTATCATTTTGGAAGTACAATTCATAGACCATTGCTTGATCACGGGACCACTACAAGGTTGTCTGAGGCAGACAGACAGGACAGGTTTACAAGCTGCTTACACTTCAGTGACAGTTAATCTCTTAAGGCAAAAAAATCAGTTCTTTAAGAACAATCATGTGTAATCTATTAAAATGAAAATAAAAATTTCAAAAAAAGGGGGGGAAAAGCTTCCGAAATGATAGTTTCTGAGCTTGCTTGTAAAAAATTACTCCTTTATTTAATTGAAAAGAGCAATTTATCAGACTAATTTCCTTCTAGCAACTGGAGACATTTCAAAACTCGATTGCAGTTAATATGCCAGCGTTTCAAAGCATTTTATTCAACTATCAAATAAGCTAATGAAGACTTTAATTTAATGTTGAGGTACAAAGTGGGCTGAGCAGGTCAGACACTTCATGCTCCCAGGGCAGCAGGGATGTGGATGAGACTGCTGTGCATCAGCTCCTTGGAGAGGCCAGGGAGAGCTGAGGGAGGCCACAGCAGTCAAAGAATGTGCAGAGGCAGCTCTGCCTGTGCACAAAGCCCTAACCTGACAGTAGCAGAGAGCTCCATTAAACATTCACACACCAGCTTGCAAATGGAGATTGTCCAACTAAACACCTTGGTCAGGGAGAACAAAATGTCACAACTCCCCCACCTATGTTCTATGCTTTGGTGATACCTCACAGCTACTGTCCTAGGAGAACAGAAAACAATGGGACTCGCAGTACTGGCCTGGAGAAAGGAAGCTTTGGCACTTGAAATGAATGTCATGTAGCCTCTGGATAGAAGGGATGAAATTGCATGTACCTGTCACGTGTAGCTGGACATAGCAACTCCCAGATGCAGGACTCACCAACTTCGAAGTACCTTGCCAAAACTCATATGCCATAAAGTGGCAGGTTTGTACTGTCCCCCTCTAAGGTAAGCAATATTTACTCAACTTTGGCCTGTGAGAGGCCAAGCGTAAATATTTGGTCTTGGTATTTTTATTCAATTCCTTCTTCTCTTAGCTAGTGTCTGGCAAAGCTTGTCTTCATCCTTGGAGATTACTTGAGTACAGCCACTCCTATGAACCCCTCATTTTCATTTAATACCTAGATGCATTAAGAAGTTGAACCTTGACTTCGGTGGTGTCATGGTTTGAAAGACAGGTGTCTGCTAAGGCAGGCAGGAGCCTCCCTTGGAATGGAAGATGCAACCCCCTTCCCTCCAAATTATTATAATTTTGAAATGAAGGAGCTTTCAGGCAAAGATATGGGGAACAGGAATAACAGTTCTTTTACAAATATATATATATAACAAAGCAATAATACAGAAACACGGGTTTAACCTGACAGAGTCAAGGTCTGACACCCTGTTGGGCAGTCCGATTAGCTGGTAGCTGCAGTTCTCTTTGAAGTGGTTCTGTTGAAAACGGTGATCTTGTAGAAAAGGTCTGGTCCTCCTCGGGAAGTCCAGTGGTGGTTGTGTAGCTCTTGTCCTCTGGCAATCCAGTAGAAAAGGCTGCTGTGCTGTTCCAAAGCCCAGGCTATATCCAGGTGGGAATGCTTGGCTCCTTCCCCCTGGGCAGAGCATCTGACAATGGGATGGTGAGTCATGAGGCAAGGCCTTGATGGGCCCATTAACAGGAGATGGTCCAGAGGGAGGAGGCAAAGAACATTGCTACACCTGGTTTCAGCAGCTCATGGAGATGGTAATAGAATACACTGTAACCCAGGACAGGTGGAAACATTCAAAGTTTTGTTGGTTTTACATAGCCTGGTTTTTGGTAGCAGGGGGGCGAGGGGGAGCAACAGAGGTGGCTTCCATGAGAAGCTGCTGGAAACTTCCACTATGTCCAATCTCTGATGGCTCTGAAGATGGACATGCTGCTGGCCCAGTTAGAGAGCCTGGTAATGCCTCTGATGACATATTTAAGAAAAGAATCAAACCAGCGCAGGCGCAGTTTTTTCCCGGGGGTGGCGAGGCCCACAGGGAGCCATCCTGGCGCCGTGCACAGCGATGCAGCCACTGCATGGCCCACAGCAAGTCTTGCCTGCCTGGTCACCCCTAGCCAGCCATGCCGTGAGCAGAAGGGCAGGGGCAGCAGCAGCAGCTCCTCCTTCTCCGCGCCCCACATAAGGAGAGGCATTAAATAGCACCAGCGCCGCGGTGGCTGCCCCTGCCCATGCAGTGCTGGTGGGGGCCACGCGGCCAGCAGTGGAAACATGGTGGGCGATTCCCCGATGCGGAACTTAGACGAGATCAACTTCTCAGCGCTGTGAGATGCTGCAAGAATCTTTGAATTAGTGAAACTTGTTGACAATGATACCTATGAGCACCAATTTTTATTCTAGTTGGAGAAAGAGGAGGAAGTGAGAACATGTGGAGAAAGACAACATGGCGGCACCAACGGCAGAAAGAGGGGGAGGAGGTGCTCCAGATGTTGGAGTTGAAATTCCTCTGCAAGCCGTAATGAAGACCGGTGAGAAATGGTGAAACAAACTCCCCCTGTAAGCCATGAAGTCCACAGGGAGTGCAGAAATCCACTTGCAGCCCATGGGAAAGGTGCCCACATCAGAGCGAGTGGAGGCCAGAGAATCCAGTGGGAGACCTGAGGAGAGAGAGAGGGCCCCTGCTTCCAGAGACAGACAGAGAGAGCCCTTGCTTCCAAACTAGAGCAGCCTATTCTTAAAAGGCTCTACCTCGTGGATGAGGGACCCATGTCACTGCAGTTCTGGGAAAACTGTTTTGCCTGTGGGAGGGACTCACAGCATAGCAAGAGAAAAAACTCCTCTCCCTGAATGAACTGAAAAAGATCTTGGGTAACGAACTGACCAAACCCTATCGCCACACCCCCCATGCCTTGTCTCCCTGTGCTGTTGGTGGGAAGGAGGGAGGAGCTGGGGAAAAAAAGGTGTTTTAAAGGCTTATTTTACTCCTTGTTATCTTCCTCTGACTCTGTTAATAATAAATTTACTTTATACCTTTAAATTTGGACCTGTTTTGCCCTTATAATGTTTTTTCCCAGTCCTTATCTCAACCCATGAGCCCTTTTTTTTCCCCTCCTCTGCCCAACTATAGCAGAGGAGAGTGGGTGAATGGGTTTCATGGATGCCTGCCATTTTAACCACTGTCAAACCATGACAAAAGCCTAGAAGGTAAAATGATTAGTCACAGAAGGAGGAAAAGTAGTGCGTGTGTTGCTGAACTAAAACATCACATGAGATAGAAGATGGTAGTTTCCTAGCCAAGATGCTGATCCCGCTGATTTGTTGATCAGGGGANTGTGCTGTTCCAAAGCCCAGGCTATATCCAGGTGGGAATGCTTGGCTCCTTCCCCCTGGGCAGAGCATCTGACAATGGGATGGTGAGTCATGAGGCAAGGCCTTGATGGGCCCATTAACAGGAGATGGTCCAGAGGGAGGAGGCAAAGAACATTGCTACACCTGGTTTCAGCAGCTCATGGAGATGGTAATAGAATACACTGTAACCCAGGACAGGTGGAAACATTCAAAGTTTTGTTGGTTTTACATAGCCTGGTTTTTGGTAGCAGGGGGGCGAGGGGGAGCAACAGAGGTGGCTTCCATGAGAAGCTGCTGGAAACTTCCACTATGTCCAATCTCTGATGGCTCTGAAGATGGACATGCTGCTGGCCCAATTAGAGAGCCTGGTAATGCCTCTGTGATGACATATTTAAGAAAAGAATCAAACCAGCGCAGGCGCAGTTTTTTCCCGGGGGTGGCAAGGCCCACAGGGAGCCATCCTGGCGCCGCACACAGCGATGCAGCCACTGCATGGCCCACAGCAAGTCTTGCCTGCCTGGTCCCCCCTAGCCAGCCATGCCGTGAGCAGAAGGGCAGGGGCAGCAGAAGCAGCTCCTCCTTCTCCGCGCCCCACATAAGGAGAGGCATTAAATAGCACCAGCGCCGCGGTGGCTGCCCCTGCCCATGCAGTGCTGGTGGGGGCCATGCGGCCAGCAGTGGAAACATGGTGGGCGATTCCCCGATGCGGAACTTAGACGAGATCAACTTCTCAGCGCTGTGAGATGCTGCAAGAATCTTTGAATTAGTGAAACTTGTTGACAATGATACCTATGAGCACCAATTTTTATTCTAGTTGGAGAAAGAGGAGGAAGTGAGAACATGTGGAGAAAGACAACATGGCGGCACCAAGGGCAGAAAGAGGGGGAGGAGGTGCTCCAGATGTTGGAGTTGAAATTCCTCTGCAAGCCGTAATGAAGACCGGTGAGAAATGGTGAAACAAACTCCCCCTGTAAGCCATGAAGTCCACAGGGAGTGCAGAAATCCACTTGCAGCCCATGGGAAAGGTGCCCACATCAGAGCGAGTGGAGGCCAGAGAATCCAGTGGGAGACCTGAGGAGAGAGAGAGGGCCCCTGCTTCCAGAGACAGACAGAGAGAGCCCTTGCTTCCAAACTAGAGCAGCCTATTCTTAAAAGGCTCTACCTCGTGGATGAGGGACCCATGTCACTGCAGTTCTGGGAAAACTGTTTTGCCTGTGGGAGGGACTCACAGCATAGCAAGAGAAAAAACTCCTCTCCCTGAATGAACTGAAAAAGATCTTGGGTAACGAACTGACCAAACCCTATCGCCACACCCCCCATGCCTTGTCTCCCTGTGCTGTTGGTGGGAAGGAGGGAGGAGCTGGGGAAAAAAAGGTGTTTTAAAGGCTTATTTTACTCCTTGTTATCTTCCTCTGACTCTGTTAATAATAAATTTACTTTATACCTTTAAATTTGGACCTGTTTTGCCCTTATAATGTTTTTTCCCAGTCCTTATCTCAACCCATGAGCCCTTTTTTTTCCCCTCCTCTGCCCAACTATAGCAGAGGAGAGTGGGTGAATGGGTTTCATGGATGCCTGCCATTTTAACCACTGTCAAACCATGACAAAAGCCTAGAAGGTAAAATGATTAGTCACAGAAGGAGGAAAAGTAGTGCGTGTGTTGCTGAACTAAAACATCACATGAGATAGAAGATGGTAGTTTCCTAGCCAAGATGCTGATCCCGCTGATTTGTTGATCAGGGGAGCTACTTAAACCTGTTTGCTGCAATAAGCATTGTTGAAACAGACCCAGTCCAGCCCATTAGCTCTACACAATTCCAGATGAAATTACCAAGGTCATGTCCAGTTTATGAAGGCTGACAATCATTGTTGATACAAAACTGAGAAAGCATGGCTCGGGATATCAGAGCTACTAGGAGGTGTTTAAGATGACTTCATCTTCTCATTTTCTTCTGATACTGAAATAACCGTTCAAAGAAAATACTCCCTCCTCGCCTCCCCGCCCCAGCCCCCCAGCCTCCTGAAGATCAACACATCTGCAAACACATTCTGCAAACCTCAGGGAAGAAAGCCAGATTGCAGCCTGCCTTATCTCTTCTGACTGGCTAAATGTATTTCAGGCCTCAAGCATCACATGACTGTATATAACATGTGAATACAATAACTAACGTGGCTTTTATAACAGATCAGCAGGGATCAGCAGTGTTGAACAAACACCCTTATTTGCAAAAGCACCTTCCCAGCCCATGAAGCAGGTGACTTTGTCTCTCAAGGGTTACAGTGCAGAGTTAATGATCCGTAAATCAAGGATTTGAAATTTATCCACAGCTCCCCTCTTAACTGCACCATTTTGCACCAAATCAAACAAACACTGTCACTGCTCTATAGAAACCCAGTGCTGTAAGAGAGGCCAGAGTTCAGGAGGCAGTGGACAGTGCGTTTTCTACAAGAAGGCATCTGCTGGTGGGGACGAGATTTCATGAGAAAGCATAGATCAGTTTCTTGTTCCATGTCCTTTGTTGTAACTCCCACTGAAGAACACAGCGCGTATCTCACTGTCTACCACATGACCAGGTAGGGCTCCACAGCGGCCTGGGGACTCCTAAAGACCAGTCCAATCTATAAACCATTAGTATTTTCCAGAAAAAGCTTTATAGACACTGTAAAGTTCTGATTGTACAGGACAGAATCCTTTATGCTCTGATGGATCATGGGATTCAAAAGATTTAGTTCTGCATGAAATGCCATATGGAAAAATCCCGTGTATTTGGAAAAATCCAGTTGCCTCTTGCTTTCTCAATAAACTACATCTTATATCTCAGTGGTGAGAAAGCCTTATTTGCCCATATATTTATAGAGTAACCTTATATGCAGAGAAGGCAGTACATTTCTGATCACACTACGCTTCTTTTACAACTGGTGTAGCTAAGTTGAGCTTACAGGGTTTTGTCATTGCCACTTGAAGACTCCCTGAATCTGTCAGTCCATATAACCTCTGGATAAATTCTGTGGACTTTTGACTTTGTGGGCCTGGAACACCGTGCTCTTTCCTCGCTAGGGAGTTTTTGGCTGTGGCAGTGCATTTACTGCTGTTGAATCTGGCTTTAGAAGTTGCAGCCTGCCCTAAGAGACTAATTCCTACACATTTGCTGGGCTAGTCAAAGCTTTTGTCTGGCCATGGGACTGAAAGGGAGCTCCTGTGGCAGAAGTTCAACAAAGGGAAGTAAACTAAATATTTTAAATCCACTCTAAGGCCTGCCTCCTTTAAGAGAAGCTGAGGCAAGCAGGCAGCAATCACAGGCAAGGTGGCTTTGCTCGGACAAAGTAGGGCCTGTTGGTCATTTGTCTGTAAAAGACAGCAAGCCTGAGCCAGCATGTCCAGGTCTCTCTTGGCAGAAGTTCTAACAGGGAAGCAGCCTAGTCTGTCTAACCACCTCCATTTCCTCCAGCACATTATCAGCATCCACTCTCTCCTGTTTGTCTTCTTCAGCAGGGTCTTCTTTCCATGATTGCTTGGATACAAATGAGCCCTCCTGCAGTGACTTAGAAGATAAAGCCCAGTTGTTCTCATAGTTTCTAACATGGGGTCTTCCTTTAAATATCTCAACCCTTTTGATTCCAGACAGCACATTCCAGCAAATACTTGAAAATACTCTCCTCCTCTTGCCTCTCATACCAGCATAAAGTTTTTAACCCATTGTTATCCCTTGAAAACAGGATACAGCAGAATGCACAACTATTCTCATGCACTTCATGAAGTTCAGTAGTAGACACAGACCAAGACCAAAATGAAGAGCATACTAAAGAGACATAAAAACAGCTAAACAATTAGGACATGTACACATATTTGCCTACACAAGACCCACTTCTGTAACACTTGGGAGTCATGTATGATAGTTTAAAGCTCCAATTTGCAAATGCAAGAATTGTGGAAATGTCATTATCTATCAACAGGATACCTCTGCAGAGAACTAGAAATGTGTTTTCACCTATTCACACTGTGTGTATCACCATGGTGACATAGAAATACTTTATACTTGGATAATACACCATATTTGTAGGTTCATAGATGCTACAAGGGAGGAGATGCTTGTCAGGAAAATTAATCCACAAACACCAGAGGTTTATGTCCAAAAAGGAGACAGAGGAGTCCTGTTACTTTATTTGAATAAAGGGACAGGTCATGGGCATTTCCCATGGGGTCTCTCAAATTGTTAGGAGACACAGCCTCCTTTTTATCCTAATTTCCCAGCTGCATTTCTCTGTCTCTTTCCCCATTGGCTGAGGTACTTGAAAGGTACAGATTTCCTGAATCACCTAATACAGACCCCCTTTCTAATGTGTGCCCCCTCTTCTTTTTCTTTTTGTCTCTGTTCTTTTTCTCTAAAACCAGGGATTTATCTCGGCCTTGGGTGAGTACCTGTCTGTGTCAATTAGTGGAATTCCTATAGAATTTATGGTTCCTCTCATTGCTTCTTTCACCTCTCAGTATCTGGCTTTATCTACCAGCAGACCCACAGTTTGTTTGTAAAGACACCTCCCTCTCACGCCTTTCAATCCCTCCTCTTTTTATTTTCTTAATAATTATCTTTACAAACTTTAGTTATCATTGACTTGATTTTCTGTTCTTGGGTCTTTTTTTGGTTTTGCAATTATTTGCAGTGACATAGTTTTCTGTTCTTTTGTAGTCATTTCTGGATCGGTAGGCATGGCTGCTACCTGCATCCCCTTGATCCCAGGCTGAATAAGTTGCACTAAGCAAGGGATCATGCATGGTAAAAAGATTAGAGTTGCTATAGCATATAAGAGGGAAAAAAGCATTTGTTTAACCCATAGTCCACCAGGTAACCATGAAAACATCTCATTCCCATACTTTCCACATTTGGACCAGTACATGAGCTAACTTTCTTATCCCCTTTGTTATTTGTTTCACTATTTTTCCATCATCATCTATTTGCAAACAACAGTTTGAGTCATTTAATTTTACACACACTCCCCTTTCTTCTGCTAATAGATAATCTAATGCCATCAGACGTTAAAATATCACATTCCTCATCTGAGTAGATTGGTCAGCAAGAAGGTCAAGAGGTGTAGCTGTCTGGTTGGTTATTATTTCAAAGAAAGCTTGTAACCTAATTATCTGATTTAAATTATAAATGGGTTCTCTGGCACCTGGTATGAATTCATTAAGAGTCCAAGTGGCTGGTCCATAGAGCTGTATGATTCGCTCAGGTGGCCATTCATCTTTTCCCCACTTTTGGGTGTTCCCTCCAGCCAAGGATGCATCAATTAACTGCTTTTCTCTAATTATATTATTATATACCTTGATTCCTAACTGATTTCTTTGAACTTGTGATAGCAAAAAGAACAACGGTCTAATATACCCTATATGACATATCCCTGACCAGTTTCGGGGTAACCTGTGATAAGCATGTTGGCCACAAATCCAATAATGCCCTTTTAAAGCCCAGGTCCCATTGGCAAAGGGGCCTTCCCATTTTCATCATCAATTGGTGGGTCAAAATACAGCTTGCTTCTTGGGCCTAGCGGTCCTCCATCAGTAGTTGCCCCACCATAAGAATCACGATATTTGCATTTCTAAGCTCCCACATGGGGCTTCCACCTGCGGTTACATCCCATATCTTTTTGTTAGATCTGGACCAGAACTTAAAAAGGGTTTGAGTCCCGTTCTGGTGTTGCCACTTCCACTGATAGTCACGGGCAACACGTGTCCTACTTGTGGAATTATCTCGAGGGCAGCTTAAAAATAAGTGGACAAAAAACTTATCCTTCCCCACTGCTTTACAGCCTTCAAAATCCTTTTGGTAATTATGGTAGGAACACCTTACCCAGCTACCATTAGTGAGCTTAACATGCGTTTGATTCCATCTGCCACAATATTTGGAACAATTGTAAGG
>VYXC01013346.1:38753-50293 GCA_013397175.1 Platysteira castanea | reverse complement strand
TTCCCTTCCCAAACCTTCCCTTCCCAAACCTTCCCAAACCTTCCCTTCCCTTCCCTTCCCAAACCTTCCCTTCCCAAACCTTCCCAAACCTTCCCTTCCTTTCCCTTCCCAAACCTTCCCTTCCCAAACCTTCCCAAACCTTCCCAAACCTTCCCAAACCTTCCCAAACCTTCCCTTCCCAAACCTTCCCAAACCTTCCCTGCCCACCAAGGGACACCTCCAGCATTCCCAGGGGCTGCTCCATCCCGGGATCACCACCAGGATTCTTCCCCTTGGAGAGGGCAGGAATTGCCAGGTTAGGGATGAATTAACCGATCCCACGCCTGGATTAGGGTGGAAAAAAGGGGAAAAGCAGGATCTGTTGAGGTTTTAGGGGAATGAGAGCCCGGGTAGAAGGGCAGGTTGGATCCAGCTGAGCTCTTAATGCGGCGGGAGGAAAATCACTGAGGACACAAGAAAATTCCTGGTGCAAAGCAGAGAGAGGGAACATCAAAGCTGAGCCCGGACACATCCTCCTGCTCCCGAGACCTGGATCCACAAATCACAGGGAAAAGCAGAGGCTGTGGCATTTTTAAACTCTCCTGGAAGCAACCGGAAAAATGAGACCAGAGGGAACAACTCCGTGGCGTGGAGTTGAGGGGGAATCGCTGGCTGGACAAAGCTTTTCCTGCCAGAATTCCAGGGTTTCTCTGCCAAGAATTTCACTTTTCAGCAGCCCTTCCTGTGCTGCAGGACAAAGGCCAAGCTCTGCTATCAGTGAGGTAATGCCAGTGCCTCATCCAGGATGCTTCCCAGAGGAATGTGTCCTGCATCCAAAATCCAGCCGGGGTGATAAGAGACAAAAAAATCCATGGAGAAGCACCAGGAAAGGGAGTGGAAGGCTCCGGGCAAGCCGTGTGCAACAAACTCAGCTCCAATCCAGCCAGGATTTCACCATTTTTGGCCTCTCCAGGATGTTCTGCCAGGGGAACAAATCCCGGGATTCCAAAGCTCCCCTGTTTTTCTCTCCCCGTTGGATGTGAGGTGCTCCTTATGTCCCCCCAGGCCAGGCTTTTGTCACCAGGGCACAAAATCCTGGATTTCCTGATGGAGCCGAGGCTCTGTTGCCTCCCACTGATGTTCCTGCAGCAGAGGGAGCTTCCCAGGGTTTTCCACGGGCGGATGGAACCCAATAACCACCTCCTTTCCATTTCCTCCCAAAAGCCCTCAGAAGAGCTCAATGTTTGGCTCCATCCTGAGCTCATTTCCCTGGATTTGGGTGGTTTGGAGGTTCCATTCCCCGCTCTGTGGTTCCTTTGTGCTTTCTGGGAGGGGAGGGAAGGGTTTGAGTCCCTGGTGCTGCATCCAGGGCACGACCCCAGGGATGTTTTTTCCATCAAATCCTGGTTTTTTAGCACATGGAAAGGTTGGGGTTCCCACAGGTCTGAGGGCACCGTGAGCTTTGCAGCTCCAGCTCTCCCAGAGGCTCTGCAGCCTTTGGCTTTTCCAGCACTTTCAGCCTTGAGGACGAGGCCAATTCCAACCCCAGCCCGGCTCCAAAATCAACGTTTGCCTTGAATCCTGCCATTGTCTGAGCAGCAGAGCACAGGATCCTGCTGGAATTTTGAGCAGAAGGTTGGAAAAGCCGGGAAGGAGCCAGGCTGGAGCTGGCAGAATTCCCTCGCCGGGGCTGGGTGTTAATGAGAGGGGAATGAACCCGGCCCACCGGGTCAGCTCTGCCTGAACGGATCCAAACCACCCCGGGACGCTCAGAGGGAAAGTGGAGAAGGAAAATGTGGTGGGGAAGGCCTGAAAGGACAACAGAGCCCAGGGCTCAGGTTCCCAAAGCTCAGGATGTGGGGTCCTGCAGGAACGGGCTCTTTTCCTGCTCCTCAGCGCTGGGATTTTCAGGAGGGAAAGGAGGAACTGCAGCTGGAGGGAAGCCCTTGGATTCCCTGGTTTTCCATGGGAATGGGATTCACTGCTGCCCCCACAGCCCCGACGCTGTTTTGGGGGGAGCGAGGGCTCTCAGAGCACGGATCTGTCATGAAATAGAAAAGACCTGTCAGCCTCCCCCGATCTCGGATCCCCCCCAGTGCCACACCGAGTTCTGAGCTGGTTTTTTTCCCCAGTAGCACAACTTCTCCTTCCCAAAACTCTTTTCCTTCCAGAGCTCCGGGAGCTGTAGCCCAGGGCAGGGCCGGGATTAAATGACAGGGCAGGCGGGCTGATAAAATCTCCTCTTGGCTGCGGGGCCCGGGTGGGGGAAGCGTTTTCTGTGTTCTGCCCTGGGAGCTCTCGGCCTTTTCCGAGGGGCTCGAGCATCAAAGCCAGAGCAGCCCCAGAGGGCTCGGGGGACACCTCGGGTGGTGGCTGGGGGCAGAATTTGAGAGTCCTAAAGAGCCAAGCGGGAATTTGTCTTCTCCTCTCGACTGGAATAGAATCAGAGAACGGAACCACGGAATTTCCTGGGCTGGGGGGGACCCACAGGGATCTGCAGGTCCAACCCAGACCCACCACCCCCACGGCTCCGAGTGCCACATCCCGACTTTCCCTGGACACCCCTGGGGAAAGGGGCTCCAAACCTCCCTGGGCAGCCCCTGCCAAGCCCCAGTCCCTCCTTCGGGGAAGAATTTCTCCCTGCTGTCCAGCCTAAACTTCCCCGGGGAGGGGCTGTGGGGAGAAGCACAGACTCCACAAGTCCCGCCCTGGGAGAGTTTTGGAGACCCTTGATGGCCTCAAGCATCCCACGACCCCTCCTGACTCCAGCTCCCATCCTCCGTGGCCTGGCCGTGGATGGGGAAGGAGTTCTGCATCCTCCCCGTGGCGTTCTCTCCCTTGCAGACGTGGACGAGTGCGGGGCCGTGCCCGGCGTGTGCGACGGCGGCGACTGCACCAACACCGTGGGCAGCTACGTGTGCTCCTGCCCCCGCGGCTTCGCCAGCAGCCCCGACGGGTCCCGCTGCCTCGGTGAGGGGGAGCCGGGGCTGGAGAGGGCTCCGGGAGCTGGGAATCTCCCCCGGGGGATCTGGGGGGTGGTAGGAGACACTCGGTTCTCCGGGTGCTCACCGATCCATCCTGATCTCACCTGGAGCCTCTGGGGTTTTGTCCCTCTCCAGAATTTGGGCTGTGGGGGCCTCAGTGCTGGGAAAGGTTGACAAGGACAGGAGGAGGAGGAGGAGGAGGGTTGGGAGGAAGGCGTGGGACTAGGAGTGTGGTGGGAGTGAGGATGGAGAGATTTGGGAAGAGGAATTCTTCCAGAACGGGCAGAGATTGGTGGTGCAAAGCGGCAGGTACAGCTTGCAGTGGAAATGAATACAGCAAAAAAAAAAAAAAGTCAGCTCTGAATTCTTTTCTAGCCACAGACCCTGGAGCAGGATTAAATGTTTTAGTTCCAGGAGGGAAAAAATGTTGTGAAGTGTGAGTAGAAAGTAGAGCCCAAGTCCTCTTGTTTGGGAAACTGATGGATTTTAATGGGAATGGAATTTTTTTCCTGCTGTTTCCCAGCCCCTGCCATGAGCCCAGAGGGGTGTGACAGCTCCGGGATGAGTCATGTGGACATTCCCCACTTTCCTTGAAACCAAGAGCTCCAAGAAACGAAAATAAATAAAATTAGAAAGCCCTGATTTAAAAATAGTCCCCAGCTGATTTAGCTGCAGTGGACTCTGACTGCACCTGAGCTGGCTCCGGGTGCTCCAGCCCTTCCCTGAGCTCCCTTTTTGGGACAGGCAGGGTTTGTTCTGGCAAAACCCACAGCTCCTGCTGGGGTGGGGTTGCCCTGGCACCCAGATTTTGCCAGCTCTGCTCCGGGGGGTCTCAGGGCTTGTTTGGAGAGCTTGGAGTGCGTTCAGGTTTCCATCCCACGAAATAAATCCAGGGAGCAGCTGGGAAAATGGGAGGCAGATAAATAATGTGGGCACTTTCAGGGCATGAGCAGCATCAGGAGAGGGGAGATTGGAGGTGACCTCAGTGCCTCACGTGAGGACATTTAGGAGCAGCAGCTCCTGATCCATTCCCTTCCCCTTTCAGCAAAGCCAACGCCTCTTTTAAGGCACTGCAAAAACCTCCTGCAGCTTTTACAGCTGGAACAGCAACACCCAGAGCTTGAGCTGAGAATACAGCAAAGGAGCTGCTTCTGGTTCCTGCCTCAGTGAAACCCCACCAGGAGAAAATCCCGTCCTGGTGGAAAGGAACATGCCTGGAACCCAGAGCCCAGCCCCCCGAGGGTCCCACTCCTCGCTGCAGGGGAAGGCTCCACAGGCAGCTCGGGAGCTGCTCCAGCAGCCGAAGGGGCTCAGTGCATTCTCCTTGGTACACTGGGTTCCTCTTCCAGGGCAGCTTCAAAGAACAATTTTCAAATGAAGAGAAATGGCCTTTCAGTGCACTCCCAGACACGCACACGCTGTTCCTTCCCTCCCTCCCTGAGACTCAGCCTCCTGCTCCGGCCTTTCCGAGCTCTTGGTTTCCCTGAGAGTGCAGCGGAGCTCTGAAGGACCTGGGCTGTGCCTCCCCTCGGGCAGCACCAGCAGATCCAGGGCCTCACGTCCTGGGCCTCGCTGAGCCTGGCAGAGCCCGGCTCACGCAGGGTCGGGGGGGTTTCACCGAGGGCTGGGCCTGCCCAGAGAGCCCTTTGTGCCCACTCGGGTCTGAGCAAGAGGCAAAAAGGAAACGTGAGGGTTGTGGAACCATGGAATGGGCCGGGAGGGATCTCAGAGCTGATCCGGGGATGTCCAGGGACGCCAGCCCAGTTCTGTGGGATTAGCTGTGCTGGGTAATCTCTCCTGCCTCTCGTGGGGTCAGGACAAGCCCCGTGGGATGGGTGCAGGCCCTGCCAGACCCCAGATCCAGCCTGGAATCGCTCCTGGCCCCTCAGGATGAGCAGGACCAGCTCCCCCTGTGCTCTGTCACCCCCCAGAGCCCTCTGGGCTCAATCCCCACCTCGGAGCCCTCTCTAATCCCATCTGGAATTTCCCCTCCCCTCTCTCCTGCAGCATTTTCTGCTTTAGTGGGGTTTTGTGCAAAGCTGTGCCCTGGGTCCTGAACACCCCTGTGGCTTCTCCTCCCCTTCCTCAGGATCAGGAGCTAATCCAGTCTTGCATTCAATCCCTGCCTTCAACCTTCCCCTCTCCAGCTCTGACTTTCTCTCTGCCGCTGTTTTCGGTGGATAAAGTTTCCCGAGAGGAGCAATTCCCACCGAATCCAGCTCCGAGCAGGGGTGGGGGACGTGCCTGAGGAAGGAGCTGCTGGTTTGAACCGGGGTCACTGTCCCCTGCGGGTCCCCGAGCTGTGCTGGGAGCAGAAGTGCCCCCACAGCCCACAGATCAAACGGCCCCAGGCAATTAATTCCAATTACATTCCCAGGATGTTCGTTCCCTGCTGGCTGCTGGCAGCCACATCCCAGGAGCCTTTCCCCCTCATTAACTGACTTGAGACAAAACAAGGTGGGAGATGAAGGAGGGGAAGAGTCCAGGTTTTCCTGGAGGGATCGGTGCCAGGTGGAGCCTGCTGGATGTGAGAGACCCTCGGTCCCCTGGGCCTTGGCAGGAGCCACAATTCCTCCCCCCATAGCAGGGCCAGGCTCGGTGCGAGTGGCTTTGACCCCATCCAGGGCTCCTTCTGCTCCAGCTCAGCCCAGCTGGGATCAGCCATGGCCTGAGACAGGGACATGCTGGGAATGGAGTCTGGAGGCAGCTGGGATTAGGAACAGCTCCATTTGTTCAGTGAGAGATGCTGGGGCCAACAGGGACCTGGCAGGGGAGGATTCCTCATGGGAAGCCTGGGATGTGGGACAGTTTGGGACGTGAGGTGTGCAGGACACGCTGGGCAGGGGTGGCAGCAGGAGGGGAGACACCTGGCCGTGATCCCATGAGTTTGGGAAGGGAGGAAGCACGGGGTGAGGTGGGAATGTCCCCGTTCTCTGCTCTGGGAATCCATCCAGAGCCTGCTGGGTCCCCTGTCCTTCCCGCGGGGCAGGGAACGCAGCTCCCAGCGGAGAATCCCGCCTGAAGGGGTTCCCAGCTCTGGCTCTGGTCTGAGTGGACTGAGGAGCCTAAATGGGAACGGGAGGTTGAACACTGGGAATGAGTTCCTGGACGTGCTCCAGATGGAGAACCTCGTGATCCGGGAGGATGAGCAGGAACAGGGGGGTCACACCGGGAGCGATTCCATCGGGAATGGGCCCTCGGGAGCTGGCTGAGGGGGCGGTGGTGGCACGTTGTGACTGGGTCTCCTCTTCCCCTTCCCCCTCCTCCTCTCCTCCCGCAGACCAGCGCCTGGGCACGTGTTTCTCGGCGCTGCTGGGTGGCCGCTGTGCCGGGGACGTGCCGGGCCAGGCCAGCAGGATGCAGTGCTGCTGCGACTCGGGGCGCTGCTGGGCCATCGGCCAGACCCCCGAGATGTGCCCCGTGCGGGGCTCGGGTGAGTGACACCCCTGGGATCCCGAAACTGCGGGTGCTGTAAGATAAGGTTGGAACAGCTCTTCGAGAGCACTGCCAAGGCCACCAAATCCTGTCCCCAAGTGCCACATCCCCACGGCTTTTAAACCCCTCCAGGGACGGGGGCTCCTTTGCCAAAGCCACCATTTCCATGGGGAAATTTCCCTCTGCCCCGTTCCCATCAGGACCCCGCTCTGCTCCCTGCCCACCCCTTGGTTCCCTGCAGGGACATCCAGGCACTGCTGCAACAGCCCTGTTATCTTGCAGACGAGTACCGCAGGCTCTGCATCGAGGGACTGCCGGTCATGCCAGGCTTCCCTGGGAACTTCCCAGGAATTCCCGGATTCGGGCCCAACGGAGTCGGGCCGGGACTCAACGGGCCCGGAGGCATCGGCCCCAACGGGGCGAACGGACAGGGCGGGATCCCGGGGCTGCCCGGGATGGGCCCGGGGAGCTCCAGCATCGGTAATTCCCGGGTTTGTCCTGGCTCCGGGAGCAGGGGTGTTCCCGAGGGCTGGAATGCTGCTCCCGGCTGGACACACGGAATGTCCTGGCTCCTCCGGGGAGTGCTGGGATGCAGCACCAGCGCTGGGCAGGAGCTGAGCCCGCAAACGGATCCAGCGAGGCTGGCTCCGCTCTGGAATATCTCCCCAATTCCCAATGAGGAACGGAGCTTTCCCGTCACCGCCTCGCTCTCGGCCTCCCCACCTTGGTCTCCCCCCTCTGACGTACCCCAGAGAGCTCCTGGGACATCCGAGGGCTCCCCAACCCTCCCTGTGCCCCCCAGGGACGGCCACGCTGAACCAGACCATCGACATCTGCAAGCACTTCACCAACCTGTGCCTGAACGGGCGCTGCATCCCCACCCCGTCCAGCTACCGCTGCGAGTGCAACATGGGCTACAAGCAGGACGTCAGGGGCGAGTGCATTGGTGAGTGGGGGCTGCTCCTGGAGCTCCCGAAGCTCCTCCAGGCTGCCTTTCCCATTCCTGGGCTTTGCTGTGCCCCAGGGTCCCTCTCAGGTTGGTTTTCCCCCCTTGCAGATGTGGACGAGTGCTCGAGCAGCCCCTGTGTTCACGGTGACTGCGTCAACACCCCGGGCTCCTACCACTGCAAGTGCCACGAGGGCTTCCAGAGCACCCCCACCAAGCAGGCCTGCATTGGTAAGGGCTGTGCCCCTCTTTTTGGGGAGCTGCAGGGGCGGCAGAGGGGTCAGCAGAGCCCCTGGCACCGAAAAAGGGCTGTAAGGGTGAAATGCAGTGAGGAGTCCCCAGCATGGCCAGGTGTGGGATGGGATCTGTCCAGGAGAAGTTTCCTCTGCTTTGGCCTTCCTTGAAATCTTCTCGTGGCAGTCAAGGGACCCTCGGAGTCCTCCCCAAGAGCAGAATTCTGGGGGGAGAACTTTACCTGTCAGAAGCGGGGATTCTGGGCCGTGTTTGTATGGATGCAGGATTTCCAGCAAGGCTGCTCTGCCAAGATGCTGCCGCAGGTGCGGGACTGCCAAAAAAGGATGGGAAGGGAATGTTCCACCGTGGGAACAAGCAACCGCAGATTTCCCTGGCAGTGCCCAAGCTCTGAATTTTTTACTTTCTCCCTCCCTGACAAAGTGGTCTCCAAAGGCTCCCCCATTGCCTGGCAGTGTGAAAAGCCCTGCAATTGCCAAATGGGATTTTTGAAGATGAGTTCCCGTGTCTGAGGGCATCTGCCTGGGTTTCTCACGGGGGATATTAAGCTGGGGCTGCTCCCACTCCCCCTGCTCCCACTTCCCGCTGGTTTCCCCGCAGACATCGACGAGTGCATCATGAACGGGGTGATGTGCAGGAACGGGCGCTGCGTCAACACCGACGGCAGCTTCCAGTGCATCTGCAACGCCGGCTTTGAGATCACCCCCGACGGCAAGAACTGCGTTGGTGAGGGTCCCGCTGGCCTCCAGGAGCTCAGGGCTGAGCTGGGATCGTGTTCCCCCTGGGGATTTAATCTGGGATATCCCGCAAGGAGAGGGCTGGACTGGGGAGGTGTTTCCATGGGGGTGTTGTGCTCCTGTGGGGTTTGGGGTGAGGGGATCGGCAGAGCTGGGGCTGGAGGTGCTCCAGGAGCACTGGGGATGCAGTGGGACAGCTCTGACTGGGAAAGGTGACCCTGGGCTCAGAGCTGATGCTCTTGGAAGTCCGTTCCACCCAAATCCCTCCCTCCATCTCTGAGAACCAGCACCCACCGCCACAATCTGGCCATGGGATGGGGCACAGAGGGGTTTCGGGCACGGGAGGGTCTTGCTGCAGCTCTAGGGTCCTGTCTGTGCCCCCAGACCACGACGAGTGTGCCACCACCAACATGTGCCTCAACGGGATGTGCATCAACGAGGACGGGAGCTTCAAGTGCATCTGCAAGCCCGGCTTCGTCCTGGCTCCCAACGGGCGCTACTGCGTGGGTGAGCAAATCCCAAACCGGGCTCTTCTCAGCCCCAGCCCCTGCCCACGTTCCTGGTCACTTACCAGTGCTTCAGGGTAAGGGGAGTGGAGAAATCCAAGGTGTAGCCAGGCAGCTCCTGCTCTGCTGCCAGAAGTTGTTCCTTCATGGCAGAATGGCAAAAAGGGGAAATGTTTTTGTGTCCTGAGCCCCTTTCTGTGTGTCCTGAGCCGTCTGTGCGTCCTGAGCCTCTCTCGGTGTGACTCAAGCCTTGTCCTGTGTCCTGGCCCCCTGTTCGTGTGTCCCAGCCCCTCCTCCACATGTCCCAACCCTCTCTCCGTGTGTCCCTCACCCCGAGCTCACCTCGCTCCCGTTCCTGTCCGTCCCCAGACATCGACGAGTGCGAGACGCCCGGGATCTGCATGAACGGCTGGTGCATCAACACGGAGGGCTCGTTCCGCTGCGAGTGCCTGGGGGGCCTGGCCATCGGCGTGGACGGCCGGGTCTGCGTGGACACCCACATGCGCAGCACCTGCTACGGGGGCATCAAAAAGGGCACCTGTGCCCGCCCCTTCCCCGGCGCCGTCACCAAATCCGAGTGTTGCTGTGCCAACCCCGACCACGGCTTTGGGGAGCCCTGCCAGCCCTGCCCGGCCAAGAACTCTGGTGAGTCCATCCCTGGGTGTGCCAAAAGCAGGGAGGGTGCTCAGGGACGTCCTGATGGGATGGCTTGGGCAGCTTGGAGAACTGTAGGAATGGGGACAGGGGCACCAGGCAGTCAAAAAACGGAGAGTGCATGCCCAAATCTGGTGCTGGGATGTTGGAACTGGGAGTATCAGCATTAAAATGCACAAAGCCACAGCACCAAGGCTAGGAGAGCTCAAGGAGAGTTTGGACAACGCTCCCAGGGATGCACAGGGTGGGATTGTTGGGGTGGCTGGGCAGGGCCAGGGGTTGGGCTGGGGATGGTCCTTGGGGTCCCTGTTTGTGTTGTATGAGCGTAACCAGGCCTGGGACTGCCATCCTCACAAACAAACTCTAAACCCAGCTCTAAGCTCGGTGGGGGGAGTGTCCAGCCCTGCTGATGGCTCTGTTGTGCTCTGTCCCCAGCGGAATTCCAGGCGCTCTGCAGCAGCGGCATCGGGATCACGGCTGATGGCAGAGGTGGGTGCGGGGTCCCACAGGGACCTGCGGGATTCCACGGGCACATCCCACAGCACCCTCGGCTGCTTTTCTCGGATGGATCTGCGGGAGCGTGTGCCAGGAGAGGCTGGGCTTTACTCCCTGCTCTGATGGGAATGAGGAGCTGTCGCAGCCTCCTGGGTGTTTCCCTCCTCTGCTCTCCGGCTCCTCCTTGGGGTGTCCCGGGGACAGGGAGGTGACAAGCGTGTGCTGCCAAGGCGCTGCTTCGAGTTCCAAGAGGTCCCAGTGCCAGCCCTGGGCAGCGCCTGGATCAGCAGGGAGAGCACAGGGCGGCCAGGCAGCCACGGCCTTGCCGAGCCTTCCAGATGGGAAGGAGCCAGAGGCGAAGCCCCGGTGGCTCCTTGGGCTCCCATCCAGGGCTCCGTGTCCTGGCCGGAGGCAGTCCCAGGGGAGTGATGAGACTCTTTCTAGCAAGGCCGTGCTCTGGTCATTCCAGCCCTGCCTGGAGCCAGGACTGCACTCAGAGCTCTCCAGGCCGTGTTCCCCTGGATGGAAGCGAGCTCCAAGTGCGCAGGGACAAAGGCCAGCAGTGCCTGGGCAGCCCTGGCCATCTGGCACTGCGGGGCCACTGTGGTGCCAGCACTGACTGCCCTGGGCTGGGCGAGGCCGGGGCTTGCCAGGGCGAAATCCCTGCCCTGGCACCAGGGGCTGGCTCCAAAAGAGCAGAGGAAGGGATGGGGCTGCAGGGAAGGGACACTGCCCACCTGGCCACCCCCCTGCTGGGTCACTCGGTGCTGAATCCAGGGAGAGTGAAAGGGCCTGACCTGAGTGCTGGGATAGAGAAGTCTCAGGGATGTCACACCCAAGAGCCTTTGACCTAAAACTGGGCTTATCCCAGCCCCTTATCCAGCTCTGCCCACCTGAGCTCAGAGCCCTGGGCTGGGTCAGGACCTTCTGGGCCAAACCAGGGGAGCAGGTGGGACAGGGAGAAGCTGTGGCTGCCCCCAGACCCCAGGAAGTGTCCAAGGCCAGGGGGGACAGGGCTTGGAGCACGCTGGGATAGTGGAAGTGGAACCAGGTGGGCTTTAAGGTCCCTCCCAACCCAAACCATTCCGGGATTCCGTGATTTCTGCAGTGAAGAACCAGGAGGGGGAAGGTTTCTGTCCTTGCCTTTGCCGGGGTCCATCTCACGTGACTTTTTCCCTGTCAGACATCAATGAGTGTGCCCTGAACCCCGACATCTGCCCCAACGGGATGTGCGAGAACCTGCGGGGGAGCTACCGCTGCATCTGCAACCTGGGCTACGAGTCCGACCCCACGGGCAAGAACTGCGTGGGTGAGTCAGGCCCGGCCTGGCACGGGGAACGGGGGCTCAGGGGGTGCCAGGCACCTCCAGGAGCTGATGCAGCCCCTGCTGCCCTCAAGCAGCGTCCAAATCCCCTGGGGGAGCACGAGGAGCCACGTGAGGACCTGCAGTGTGTGACCTGAGGCTGCACTGCTGCACCTCTGGGGCTGCCGGGGCTCCTGTGGTGCTGGAACCCCAGCTCCTCACAGCCCCTAACAGCCCCCCAGAGCCCCC
>VYXC01013346.1:22362-37391 GCA_013397175.1 Platysteira castanea | reverse complement strand
CCCCTCACGGCCCCCCACGGCCCCTCACGGCCCCTCACAGCACCTCGCACCTCACAGCTCCGGTCTGTGCTCCGGGAGCAGGGACAGGACCCAGGGCACGGCCGCAGCTGTGTCATGGGAGGGTTGTGGGAGGGAGATCCGGGAAAGGCTCTTCCCGCCGAGGGTGCCGGGGTTTGATCCCGCGGGTCCATCCCGCGGTCGTGTGGGGGAAATGAACCCTCACGGGTGCCGCCTGCCCCCAGACGTGGACGAGTGCAGCGTCAATCGGCTGCTGTGCGACAACGGCCTGTGCAGGAACACCCCCGGCAGCTACACCTGCACCTGCCCCAAGGGCTTCGTGTTCCGCACCGAGACCGACACGAAAGAAGGTAACGGGGCCGCGCCTGCCGGGGCCGGGGCCGGGCCCGAGCCCTGCCCGGAGCCAGCCCGGCTCTGACATCCCCGCTTCCCTCCCCTCCCCACCGCTCTGGGCTGCAGCAGCTCCGCCTCAGGGGTTGGGCAGCTTTTATCTCGTTTTTAGGGGTTTTTTTCATGGTTTTTAGTGGTATTTCACACTGGGCTCAAAGCAGTGGACACCCGACCCCGAAACATCAGAGCCTGGAAACCAGAGCAATTTCCTCCCGGCCCACAAAATTTGAGCTTGAGGCCTGACCAAAATTGCAAGGTTTAGGGAATTTGATTGAAAGGTTGTGATTTGGAGGGGGAGAAATGGTTTCCTGTGCACAGAGGCCTCAAATACTTGAGAACTGGCACTTTGCGCACAAGTGTTTGGTGAAAAAAGCTGATTTTCTGTGAAGAAGGTGAAAAGTGGCCAATGCTGTGCAGCCTNTATTATATCTTTTCTATTTCTCTATATATTAGATATTTAAACATATTTTAAATTTTATTATTATATTTAAAACCATGTAAGGAACAATTTAAAACCACCGTTCTTCACACTCTTTGCTCTCACCTCCTCCAGTCTGTGTCCCCAAGGCTGTGTCCCCTGCCACTGCCCCCAGTGACCATCCCTTTGTCCCTTTGTCCCTTTGTCCCCGCAGACATCAACGAGTGCACGTCCAACCCGTGTGTGAACGGGCTNTTGAGAACTGGCACTTTGCGCACAAGTGTTTGGTGAAAAAATCTGATTTTCTGTGAAGAAGGTGAAAAGTGGCCAATGCTGTGCAGCCTCAATCCAAATAATTTTTTTTTAAATTTTGTATTTTTAATATTGTTATTAGATCTCTATAGATTACATATTTATACTTATATTTTATGTATTTATATGGAATTTATATATAATTTGTTATTTATTATTCATACATTATATAGCATATGGTANATTTTATTATTATATTTAAAACCATGTAAGGAACAATTTAAAACCACCGTTCTTCACACTCTTTGCTCTCACCTCCTCCAGTCTGTGTCCCCAAGGCTGTGTCCCCTGCCACTGCCCCCAGTGACCATCCCTTTGTCCCTTTGTCCCTTTGTCCCCGCAGACATCAACGAGTGCACGTCCAACCCGTGTGTGAACGGGCTGTGCCGGAACAACGCCGGCTCCTTCGCCTGCGAGTGCTCCCCGGGCAGCAAACTGGACCCCAGTGGCACCATCTGTGTGGGTGAGCAGGGCCAGCTCCTACCAGGGCTGGTGGCACTGCCAGTGTCACCCTGCATGGTCACCTGACCTGGCACAGGGACGGGAATTCCAGAGGGCAGGGATGGATGGGATACTGGGATGGAATTCCTGGCTCTGAGGGTGGGGAGGCCCTGGGATGGATTTCCCAGAGAAGCTGTGGCTGACCCTGGATCCCTAGAAGTGTCCAAGGCCAGGCTGGGGTCAGGGAAGGTGTCCCTGCCGTGGCAGGGGTGGCACTGGGTGGGCTCTGAGGACCAGCCCAGTTTGTGTCCCTGCTGCTCCTGAAGGATCAGTGACTCCAAGGAGCACTGGGCAGGGCCAGCTCCTCCCGGCTGCCTCCCAGGGCTTCCACGCCCCTGGAATGTGGGCACGGAGCAGCCCCTCAGCCGCCGTGTCCGTCCCTGCAGACAGCATGAAGGGCACCTGCTGGCTCAACATCCAGGACGGGCGCTGCGAGGTCAACATCAACGGGGCCACACTGAAATCCGAGTGCTGTGCCACGCTGGGGGCAGCCTGGGGCAGCCCCTGCGAGCGCTGCGAGATCGGTGAGGCTTTGCCAGGCTCTGGCATTCCCGAGGAAATGCTGGAGTTGTGCCAGGGGAGGGTTGGGATGGACATCAGGAACAGGTTCTTCCCCTGGAGGGTGGTGGGGCACGGAGAGGGTGGGGCTCTGAGGGGCAGGGTGGGATTGTTGGGGTGTCTGGGCTGGGCCAGGAGTTGGACTGGGTGATCCTGTGGGTCCCTCCCAGCCGCGGATATTCCGTGATTCTGTGGGAAACCTGGAAGGGTTTCCTGGCTGACATCCCCGTCCCTTGCAGACACCGCCTGTCCCCGGGGGTACGCCCGCATGAAGGGGGTCACCTGCGAAGGTAAAGTGCTGCAGGGCTGGAAAACTGCTGTTATTGGGAACATGGGCATGGTCTCCTTGCTGCTGTCCTGCCTCTCCGAGTCTTGGGGGGGATCTCCTCTCTGCCCCTTTGTCTGTCTGTCTGTCTGTCTGTCTGTCTCTGTGTGTCCGTGCCCAGATCCCAGCTCTGGCTGTGCCCTGTTTTCATGGATAAGTTGCCATTTGGAGTCCGGTGGGCGTCTCTGGGCTCCTCCCACCTCCCCCAGGAGCCCCTTGAGGCCACACTGGCCGTGTCCCTGTGCCATCCCTCCCCTTCCCGCTCCCCGTGCCCACAGATGTGAACGAGTGCGAGGTGTTCCCGGGCGTGTGCCCCAACGGGCGCTGCGTGAACTCGGCCGGCTCCTTCCGCTGCGAGTGCCCCGAGGGGCTGACCCTGGATGGCACCGCCAGGACCTGTGTGGGTAAGGACACTCCTCACACCCAGACCCAAAGCCCCTCCAAGAAGCTCAGCCCGTCCCAGTTGGTGACATCTGTGGCCGCGCTGGGGCCTGAGCCGCGCTGTGCCCGCAGACGTGCGGGTGGAGCAGTGCTACATGCGCTGGGACGAGGACGAGTGCACGGAGCCGCTGCCCGGCAAGTTCCGCATGGACATGTGCTGCTGCTCCGTGGGCTCGGCCTGGGGCTCCGACTGCGAGGAGTGCCCCAGGCCGGGCTCCAGCGAGTACAAGGCCATCTGTCCCCGCGGGCCCGGCTTTGCCAACCGCGGCGACGTGCTCTCGGGACGGCCCTTCTACAAAGGTGAGGGGGAATCAGGGCTGCTGGGGCTGCGCTGGACTCGGCCCCTCTCAGCTGCGGCCCCTCTGCCTGAGGGGGTTCACGGAGACCCCCCCTTCCTCCCTGAACCCCTCCGATCCCCCCTCAGATGTGAACGAGTGCAAGGTGTTCTCGGGGCTGTGCACCCACGGCACCTGCCGCAACACCATCGGCAGCTTCCGCTGCATCTGCGGCAACGGCTTTGCTCTGGATGCTGAGGAGAGGAACTGCACAGGTGAGGAACCCCCTCTGCACTGCTCCTGCTGCCCCGGGGGGGCTCAGCTGGGTGGGGGTGCCCAGAGGCGTCCTGGCACTTATTTGGGGATGTGGGGAGGACCATGAACAGGAGCATCAAGGCCAGCTTGGATGGGGTTTGGAGCAGCCTGGGACAGTGGGAGGTGTCCCTGCCCATGGCAGGGGGGGTGCTGGATGGGATTTAAGGTCACTCCAACCCAAACCGTTCTGTGATTCCATTCTCCTCCTGCCTGTGGGGTGAAGGCTCAGCCCTGCCCCAGGGAGCAGCGTAACTGCAGCCTCTCCAGGGATGGGGAGTTCCTTTGGTCCCTGCCCAGCGAGTCGGGTGTGCAGTGTGGGCAGCCCAGCGCTGGCTCTGTCCTGCCCCACTGCCTGTCCTTGTCCCCAGACATCGACGAGTGCCGCATCTCCCCCGACCTGTGCGGCCACGGCTCCTGCGTGAACACCCCGGGCAGCTTCGAGTGCGAGTGCTTCGAGGGCTACGAGAGCGGCTTCATGATGATGAAGAACTGCATGGGTGAGGCTGGGCCCCCGCAGGCACCTCCAGCCCCTGCTGGGATGGGACAGGGCATGGCCAGGGCTGGAGCTTCCCAGCTCCCCAAACACTTCCATGGATCAAATCCTCCATGAGGAGTCCTGGGACACCACGTGCCCGCTTTGTCCCCACCCAGCTCTCAGTTGTAGGGGCTCCCTTCACCTGCCCATTTGATCTCCCTTTACCCTCACACACAATTCTCTACAGCTCCTCCCATCTGCCCAAGACTTGTTTTTATTCTGTCAGAGTCCCATCTGTTTTCAATTGAATAATTCTTGTTTGGAGCTTAAAAAATCCCATCAGTGACCTCAGTACCTCAGTTTGTCTCCAACAGCTCAGCCAGACTTGCTGTCCTCTAATTCCTGGCATTCCATGTTCCTCTCCTCTGTCCAGCCAGACTCACTTGTCTCACTGACCTGCTCTTAATATTCTGCTCTCCCTGCTTTGGCTTGGGCTTTCAAACCACTTCAAGCCATGATTCAACCCCATTTATTTATTTTTCCTGTTTTATTCTCTGTGCTCTTTAAAATAAATCGCTGCCCCTGGCAGGGGCTTTGTCTTTTCCTTACAATTTGTAGCGTGGGTTTCCACAGCTCCCACTGATCATCCTCCTCCTTCTGCTCCATTTCTGGGACACTGGGAATGTCACAGTCCTCACCCATGACCTGATGCCTTCTTGCAGTAATTGGATTTCTAATCTTTATAGAAGGATATAAATTTCATTGTTCTTTTCATTGTTCTTTTTTTAATTTAATGCTCACTGTTACCTGTCCAATTCCACTTTATCCTGTTTTTCTGGGTGACAGGGAGCTGAGTCATCTCACCCCAAAGGGGGTGGTGGCGTTTTGTCATTGCCTATGGTCAAGGATTAACTTCTTCCCACCTGTGTTTGGCAAAAGAATTTGGCTTCAGCCTCCTGAGGGAGGAATTCTTTCCAGCCTGGGGCAGGGGACAACAACAGCAGTGAAGATGCAGCCTGGGATTCACCAGGAACAGGGTCCCACTGATCTGGGATGTTTGGTAGGGACCTGCCACCCCCATTTTCAGGTGCATCCCAGCTTTCTTTACCTGAAAATCTCATCAGTGTTTTATCCAAGTCAGGGAAAATGTCCCATTCTTAATTTCAAGGCTGAAGTCAGAGAAATAAACATGAGAGGAAAATGAGTTTTTAAATATATCCAACCCCAGTCCCTTGCTCTGCTGTCACTGAGGGGCTCCTGGGTTCTGCTGAGGTCAAGGCACGAGCTGCGATTTCCTGGCATTCCAACTCCAGCCAGGACACCACTGGATCCAAGCCCTGCTCTCCCTGCCCTGTTAACTGTGGTATTCCCTGCTGTGGGATGCGCCCCAGTGCAGAGGCAGCTGGAAGGGACCAACCCCATTTTCCCGTGCAGACATCAACGAGTGCGAGCGGGACCCGCTGCTGTGCCGGGGCGGGATCTGCATGAACACGGACGGCAGCTTCGAGTGCATCTGCCCCCCTGGGCACGAGCTCACGGCCGAGGGCAACACCTGCATCGGTGAGGGGGCACGGCAGGGCTGCCCCACGGGGAGCCCTGGAGCTCCTGCAGGGCTGTGGGTGTCTCCTTCCCGTCCCATCCGTCCCACCCCTGGAAGTGCCCAGGGCTTGGAGCAGCCTGGGCTAGGGGGAGGTGTCCCTGCCCATGTCCCTGCCTGTGGGTGATCCTTAAGGTCCCTCCCACCCAAAGCCTTCTATGCTTCCATGATAAGTGGGTGCAGCTCATCCAGGAGGGACCAAGCTCATTCCCAGAGTTTCACTGCATTGGTGTCCGTTCTGCTGCTCCCTTTGACCAATGGGACAAATCCAGTTGGGACACCCAGGGTGGGCACCAGAGGATGGCCTGAGCGTGGCCTGAGCAGGGCTGGCTGCTCCAAGTGCTCCTGTCCCCTCAGACATCAACGAGTGCTCCCTCAGTGACAACCTCTGTCGCAACGGGCGCTGCGTCAACGTCATCGGCACCTACCAGTGCTCCTGTGACTCGGGCTTCCAGGCCACGCTGGACAGGCAGGGCTGTGTGGGTGAGTGCTCCCCCAAATGGTCCTTCCAGAGCCTTGGGATGAGCCCAGAACCCTCCTGGACTCGTGTGTGTTGTAGTGTTCAGGCGGTAAAGCAAAGGGGGAATGTCCTGGTGGAGTGGCAGCCAAGCCCGCGCTGCTGGCACGGGACTGTCCCCGGCTGTGAGGGCTCTGGGGGCACTGCCAGGGGATGGGGAGAAGGAATGAGGTGGTTTCTCCTGGCTGGGGGAGATTTGTGTCCTCCTCTCCCACCCAGACTGCTGCCTGGGCTCTTGTCTGTGCAGCGCCAGGGGCTGGGCTGGGTGGTCCCTGTGGGTCCCTCCCCATTCAGGCCGCTGTGTGCTTGTCCCCAGACATCGACGAGTGCACCATCACCAACGGGGGCTGTGACACCCACTGCTCCAACTCCGAGGGCAGCTACGAGTGCAGCTGCAGCGAAGGCTACGCCCTGATGCCAGACAAGAGGTCCTGTGCAGGTCAGTGGCCACCTTGGCTCTTGCAGGTGCTGCCCAGGGACCTCTGTGTCCCCCCGCAGTTGGCTCCAGGATGAGGGGTCTCATTTTTAAGTCCCTTCCAGAGAAGGGATTTTCCTGGGTGGATGATTTTGCTTTGCACTGCCACATCCAGCCCCTCACGATCTGGGATTTCCTCCTGGCCCCTCGTGCTCACACAGTGTTCACTGTGTTCACCTTGGCACGGTGTCCTCTGTGCAGATATCGACGAGTGTGAGGACAATCCCGACATCTGTGACGGGGGGCAGTGCACCAACATCCCCGGGGAGTACCGCTGCCTCTGCTTCGACGGCTTCATGGCATCCCTGGACATGAAGACCTGCATTGGTGAGGCCCTGGCTGTGCCCTGGGCGTGTCCCAGCTCTGCGTCCTGTCCCCAGAGCCACACCAGGGTCCTTGGGGTGTCCCACGGTTGGCTTTGTCCTGCAGATGTGAACGAGTGCGACCTCAACCCCAACATCTGCCTGCACGGCGAGTGTGAGAACACCAAGGGCTCCTTCATCTGCCACTGCCAGCTGGGCTACTTCGTCAAGAAGGGCACCACGGGGTGCACAGGTGGGAGCTCAGCACCCCTGGAGCCAGGGCTGCCGGTGGGAAAGATGGGAAACCCTTCCCAGAGCTGCACTGGAGGGAGCCCCATCCCGAGGCGCTGTGTGGGGTTGTGTGGGACGTGCTGGGAGCCCTTCTGGGCAGGCACAGAGGGTCAGCAAGGCAGGATGGGGGCAGGAACCCAGCTGTTCCCAGGCGATGGCCGAGCCAGGAGCCTGCCCTTGGCCAGGGCTGAGCCCCTGAGCTCCAGGGAACAACCCCGGGCAGCCTCTCCCCCAAAGCCCTGGGAGCTCTGGGAGCCGTGAGTGCCCAAACCTCGGAGCGGGACCATCCCCAGCTCAGCCCTGCTGTGCCAGGAGAGCCGAGCTGTGCCAGCCCTGGTGTCCTTCCTCTGCAGACATCGACGAGTGTGAGATTGGGGCCCACAACTGTGACATGCACGCGTCCTGCATCAACGTCCCCGGCAGCTTCAAGTGCAAGTGTCGCTCGGGCTGGCTCGGGGACGGCCTCAAGTGCAACGGTGAGTCCTCGTCCAGGGCAGGCTGATCCCTCTCCAGGTGCTCTGCAGGCACCTGGGAAGGCTGGGCTGAGCTTCCACTGGAGCACCAGGAGGTGGAGGGGCTCAGTCTGGAGAAAAGGAGGCTCAGGGGGGACCTTGTGGCTCTGCACAGCTCCCTGAGAGGGGGGAGCAGTTGGGGAGGGGTCGGGCTCTGCTCCCAGGGAACAACAGGACAAGAGGGAACAGCCTCAGGCTGTACCAGGGGAGGTTTAGGTTGGATATTGGGAGAACTCCTTCATGGAAAGGGCTGTCACCCAAGGCAGTGCCTGGTGGGATTTAAAAGCCACATAGATGTGGCACTTGGGGACACTGTCAGGCCTTAGCAGTGTCCTGGTCATGGCCACAGAGGCTCCCACGGATGTTTTGGAGCCTCCAAGTGCCTGGACAATCTCCTGGGCCATTTGTAGCAGCCCAGGCTCAGGGGAAAGGCAAGAAGAGGTGACCACGGCCAGGCTGGACAGGGCTTGGAGCAACCTGGGCTAGTGGAAGGTGTCCCTGGGGGTGGAACTGGGTGATCCCTGAGGTCCTTCCTGATCCTTAAGGTCCTTCCCGCCCCAACCACTCTGTGGTTCCGTGCTGAGCGAGTCCAGCTCACCCAGGAGCCCAAGGTCACCCCAGATTAGCCAGGCCAGGCACTGACAGGGTGTTTCCATGCCCAGACCTGGACGAGTGTGCCACCGAGGAGCACAAGTGCAACCTGAACGCCAACTGTGTGAACACGCCCGGCTCCTACCGCTGCGCCTGCCGCGACGGCTTCAACGGCGACGGCTTCTCCTGCTCGGGTGAGCCCGGGGCTGGCAGCAGGAACGGGACTGGGACAGGCACCAGCCCCTCTGAGCCACCAGCCTTGCTCGGTGCTGCCTGAGGGTGGGGTTCCCCAAAGCACAGGGCAGCCTGGTCTGTGCCACAGACACCTCCACCAGGGATCCAGCATCTCCTCAGCATCTCCTCATGGGTGTTGAGGGGCCTCAGGGCAACGACAGGAGTCGCAGCCTCCCAGCAGTGGGTGGGCACAGGCTCCTGGGGTCCCCTGGGCCGGCTGAGGGCAGCCCCCAGCCCTGTTTGGACACTGCCCCTCCCTGCAGATGTGGACGAGTGCGCGGAGAACGTGAACCTGTGTGAGAACGGGCAGTGCCTCAACGCGCCCGGCGGGTACCGCTGCGAGTGCGAGATGGGCTTCAACCCCACCGAGGACAGCAAGGCCTGCCAGGGTGAGTGCCCCGGGCTCTGACCCCCTCTGGCCTCCTCTGTCCTCTGCTGTCACCTCCTGATCCCGCGCTGAGCCAGACCCCAGCACCTGCTGGTGCCGGGCTCCTGAGGTGCCACTTGTGCCACTGGCAGCAGTTGGTCCCCAGCCCTCGGAGAGGCTGGGCTGAGCCTGGATTCCTGCAAAATGGAAAACCAGGAGAACAGGGATGAGGGGAGAGAGTGGGAGAGGGTGGAGCGGCCCAGCTCCCCCAGGAGGTTGTCTCCCGTGGCACCAGAACCGTCCTGGGGTGGATTGGTCACAGCTGGGCAGGAGAAGCCTGTCCTGGCCCTCACCCTGCCACAGCCTGTCCCCAGCTGTCCCTGTTTTGCAGACATTGATGAATGCACCTTCCAGAACATCTGTGTCTTTGGCACCTGCCAGAACCTGCCCGGGATGTTCCGCTGTGCCTGTGATGATGGATATGAGCTGGACAGGAGCGGGGGCAACTGCACAGGTCAGGGCTCCTGGGTGAGGGTCCCACCCTGGGGTCTGCTGGGCTGGGCTGGCCCCCACCAGTCCAGCGTCCCTGCAGTGCCTTTGCTGCTGGGGGTGGCCGGGAGGGACAGCTGGGGGTGGCTCTGCTCCTTCCCTGTGCCCGGGCTAGTGGAAGGGGCAGTGGCACAGGGCAGGGTGTGTTCCAGAGGGACACCATGGGGTGTGGTTACACCCCGGGCGCAGAGCTCGGGCCGGGCTGGGCTTTCCTGACAGTGCCCACCTTGATCTTCAGTGTCCATCTGTCCATCCTTTCAGACATCAACGAGTGTGCAGACCCTGTGAACTGCATCAACGGGCTCTGTGTCAACACCCCTGGCAGCTACCTCTGCAACTGCCCCCAGGACTTCGAGCTGAACCCCACTGGGGTGGGCTGTGTGGGTGAGTGGGACCCCCCCAGCACCCTGGGGGTCCTTCTTGGTGGTCCCTTGTAGCTGGAACTGGCCACTGCCAGGGTGGCTGTCCCTGCCTGGCTGTCCCCCATGGGTTTAACCCTGCAGCAGCAGCAGAACCCACATCCTGTTGAGTGTGCCCCACCTCATGTCACCATCACCGCTGTGGGTGCCCCTCTTGTTGAAGCAGTGCCACCCCAGGGCAGCTCTGGAGCTCTTTTATTCCCTGGAAGTGTCCAAGGCCAGGCTGGACCGGGCTTGGAGCAGCCTGGGGCAGTGGAAGGTGTCCCTGCCCATGGCCAGGATGATCCTTCAGCTCCCTTCAACCCAAACCATTTGGGATTCCATGATCCCACACAGCTCCCAGTAACCCACAATTTTTCCTTATCCCTGGAAGATTTCACATTCCTTTGCAGCCCATGGCAGAGGGTGGAACGGGATCATCTTTAAGGTCCCTTCCAACCCAACCTGTTCCACGATTCCACGGTTCCGTTCCTCCTGCCCCCACACACTTTCCAGGAGAGGCTTTGCTCACGCGGCCCTGTCTCCGTGCAGATACCCGGGTTGGGAATTGCTTCCTGGACACGCAGGATCGAGGGGATGGGGGCATCTCCTGCAGCGCTGAGATCGGCGTGGGGGTCACTCGGGCCTCCTGCTGCTGCTCCCTGGGCCGTGCCTGGGGCAATCCCTGCGAGCTGTGTCCTCCAGCCAACACCAGTGAGTGGGGAAAGCTTGGGGTGAACACGGGCTGGGAAGGAGGGAGGAGAGGCAGGGACGCTTCCCGTTGGGTTCTCAGCTCAGACTGGAGGTGCCGAGTTCAGGACTTGCTGCTCTGTCTGGGGCAGGGCAGGGGTGAATCGGGGTGGGGGAGACCAGGCTGTTGTGTCTGGGGGATCCAGGTTGGGATCCTTCATTCCCAGCACAGCGGGCTGAGGAGGGAGTGTGGAATCCTTCCAGGGAGGGCAGGCTGTGGGATGGCTCCGTTGGCTCGGCAGGCGATGGGGATTGAGCTGCTCCATCTGAGTCTCAGCCACATCCTCATGGCCTGTTCCTCCTGGGATTCTCCTGGGATTCTCCTGGTCCATGGAGCCCTCTCAGCCCCCCTGCCTGCCTTTCTCCACAGCCGAGTACAAGACCTTGTGCCCTGGGGGAGAAGGGTTCCGGCCCAACCCCATCACTGTCATCCTGGAGGGTGAGTTATCCCTATTCCCATGGCCCTTCCCGAGGGATGGGGTGCTGGGAGACCCCTGTGCCACGGCACTGGGCTGGTGGGTGCCCGCTGACCACCGAGTGATGGACNCTCCTGCTGCTGCTCCCTGGGCCGTGCCTGGGGCAACCCCTGCGAGCTGTGTCCTCCAGCCAACACCAGTGAGTGGGGAAAGCTTGGGGTGAACACGGGCTGGGAAGGAGGGAGGAGAGGCAGGGACGCTTCCCGGTGGGTTCTCAGCTCAGACTGGAGGTGCCGAGTTCAGGACTTGCTGCTCTGTCTGGGGCAGGGCAGGGGTGAATCGGGGTGGGGGAGACCAGGCTGTTGTGTCTGGGGGATACAGGTTGGGATCCGTCATTCCCAGCACAGCGGGCTGAGGAGGGAGTGTGGAATCCTTCCAGGGAGGGCAGGCTGTGGGATGGCTCCGTTGGCTCGGCAGGCGATGGGGATTGAGCTGCTCCATCTGAGTCTCAGCCACATCCTCATGGCCTGTTCCTCCTGGGATTCTCCTGGGATTCTCCTGGTCCATGGAGCCCTCTCAGCCCCCCTGCCTGCCTTTCTCCACAGCCGAGTACAAGACCTTGTGCCCTGGGGGAGAAGGGTTCCGGCCCAACCCCATCACTGTCATCCTGGAGGGTGAGTTATCCCTATTCCCATGGCCCTTCCTGAGGGATGGGGTGCTGGGAGACCCCTGTGCCATGGCACTGGGCTGGTGAGTGCCCGCTGACCACCGAGTGATGGACACAAAGTGTCCTTTCCTTGGCTGTGGTCCAGAGCAGGGCATGGTGGGGCTGCGGGGGTGGCCCAGGCAGTGAAAATGTCCCACTGCTGTCCCTCCCCAGACATCGACGAGTGCCAGGAGCTGCCGGGGCTGTGCCAGGGTGGGAACTGCGTCAACACCTTCGGCAGCTTCCAGTGCGAGTGTCCCCTGGGCTACTACCTCAACGAGGACACCCGCATCTGCGAAGGTACCAGCACCAGGGGCTGGGGACAGGGGTGGCACCCGCTGCAGGGGCTGGGGGCCCGTGGTGGATGGCACACACATGTGCCAGAGCTCTGTGTGCCTCCCAGCTGCCCCAGGAATGGTTCTTTCACTTCCAGACTTCCTCATCACAAACCTGTCCCCGTGCCAAACCCACCCATCCCTCGTGCCAAGCCTACCCCCGCCCCACCCCATGCCCTTCCCCACCNTTTGACCCCTTGCCCCCGCAGACATCGACGAGTGCTCTGCCCACATCGGGAGCTGCGGCCCTGGCACCTGCTACAACACCCTGGGCAACTACACCTGCGTGTGCCCCCCCGAGTACATGCAGGTCAACGGGGGAAACAACTGCATGGGTACGGCTGGGATCCCTGGGGAGGGCTCGGGGTCCCTGGGAAGGGCTTGGGGTCCCTGGGGAGGGCTTGGGGTCCCTGGGGAGGGCTCCAGATCCATGGGGAATGGTCTGGATCCATGGGGAGGGGTCTGGCACTGCCATCCCACAGGGGGCTGTGCTGAGGGGATGGAGCAGAAGTGCTGGGAGCAGGGGCTGGCATTCGAAGCTGGACGAGGCACTCGGTGACAGATTGGGCATGGGTTGGGCTCAGTCTTGGAGGTCTTTCCTGCCATTCCCGGGGCTGGCAGTGCCATTCCCGGGGCTGGCAGTGCCATTCCCAGGGCTGTCCCGAGCCCGGCTCTGCCGTTGCAGACATGAGGAAGAGCGTTTGCTACCGCAACTACAACGACACGTGCGAGAACGAGCTGTCCTTCAACATGACCAAGAAGATGTGCTGCTGCTCCTACAACATCGGCAAGGCCTGGAACAAACCCTGCGAGCCCTGTCCCACCCCTGCCAGCCGTAAGTCCTTCCCTGTCCCCTCAATTTTCCCATTTTCCCATGAAATTTGGGGCATGGACACCAACAAAAAAATCAGGGAGAAGGGAGAGCCCTCTGGGGGTGACTCCAAGCACAGTGGGGAGCCCCTGGTACCTGTCAGTCCCCAGCTCCAGCACGGTTGTCCCTCCCTGGGCACAGCCATGACCTCGGTGTTCCCTTTCCAGCCGAGTACCAGATCCTGTGTGGGAACCAAGCCCCCGGGTTCATCATCGACATCCACACAGGGAAGCCCATTGGTGAGTAGATCCTGCATCCCCACGGGGCCAGGGCTGCTCCCGACCCTCTGCTTCCTTCCCAGGCTGCTTGTGAGCTTCTGCCCTTCCCCTCCCGTAGGGAATTAAGGGTTAGGGCCAGGAAAAGAGGCTTGGCAGTGCCAGGGACTGAAGAGGTGGGAGAGGAGTTCTCCCAGCATCTCCCAGCATTCCCGGGATGCCGAGGGGGGACGCTGATGTTGTGGGGCACTCCTGGGATGCTGAGGGGAGATGCTGATGTTGTGGGGCACTCCTGGGATGCCGAGGGGGGACGCTGATGTTGTGGGGCATTCCCGGGATGCCGAGGGGGGATGCTGATGTTGTGGGGCATTCCCGGGATGCCGAGGGGGGATGCTGATGTTGTGGGGCATTCCCGGGATGCCGAGGGAGGATGCTGATGTTGTGGGGCACTCCCGGGATGCCGAGGGGAGACGCTGATGTTGTGGGGCATTCCCGGGATGCCGAGGGCGGACGCTGATGCTGGGCTGTGCGCAGATATCGACGAGTGCAGCGAGATCCCAGCGATCTGCACCAACGGCGTCTGCATCAACCAGATCGGGAGCTTCCGCTGCGAGTGCCCCATCGGCTTCAGCTACAACAACATCCTGCTCATCTGNGCCATTCCCGGGGCTGGCAGTGCCATTCCCAGGGCTGTCCCGAGCCCGGCTCTGCCGTTGCAGACATGAGGAAGAGCGTTTGCTACCGCAACTACAACGACACGTGCGAGAACGAGCTGTCCTTCAACATGACCAAGAAGATGTGCTGCTGCTCCTACAACATCGGCAAGGCCTGGAACAAACCCTGCGAGCCCTGTCCCACCCCTGCCAGCCGTAAGTCCTTCCCTGTCCCCTCAATTTTCCCATTTTCCCATGAAATTTGGGGCATGGACACCAACAAAAAAATCAGGGAGAAGGGAGAGCCCTCTGGGGGTGACTCCAAGCACAGTGGGGAGCCCCTGGTACCTGTCAGTCCCCAGCTCCAGCACGGTTGTCCCTCCCTGGGCACAGCCATGACCTCGGTGTTCCCTTTCCAGCCGAGTACCAGATCCTGTGTGGGAACCAAGCCCCCGGGTTCATCATCGACATCCACACAGGGAAGCCCATTGGTGAGTAGATCCTGCATCCCCACGGGGCCAGGGCTGCTCCCGACCCTCTGCTTCCTTCCCAGGCTGCTTGTGAGCTTCTGCCCTTCCCCTCCCGTAGGGAATTAAGGGTTAGGGCCAGGAAAAGAGGCTTGGCAGTGCCAGGGACTGAAGAGGTGGGAGAGGAGTTCTCCCAGCATCTCCCANCCCGCAGACATCGACGAGTGCAGCAGCGGGGAGACGCTGTGCCAGCGGCACGCGGAGTGCGTCAACATCCCCGGGAGCTTCCGCTGCGAGTGCGCCTCCGGATACCGCCTGTCCCCAGGGGGGGCCTGCGTGGGTAAGGGGGCACCTGGGCACACCGGGGCACACCTGGGGACACCCAAATTGGTCTCTGGGTCACCTGGNGCTGATGTTGTGGGGCATTCCCGGGATGCCGAGGGGGGATGCTGATGTTGTGGGGCATTCCCGGGATGCCGAGGGAGGATGCTGATGTTGTGGGGCATTCCCGGGATGCCGAGGGCGGACGCTGATGCTGGGCTGTGCGCAGATATCGACGAGTGCAGCGAGATCCCAGCGATCTGCACCAACGGCGTCTGCATCAACCAGATCGGGAGCTTCCGCTGCGAGTGTCCCATCGGCTTCAGCTACAACAACATCCTGCTCATCTGCGAAGGTACCGCATCCCGGCGGGAATTCCGGCACCCCCCGCCCCCAGGGCACTGCCCCAGGGGCTGCCAGCAGCTCCACAGGGC
>VYXC01013344.1:0-45063 GCA_013397175.1 Platysteira castanea | reverse complement strand
CACTTCAACCCAGGACAGAGCCATAAACTCCTGACTTCTACTCCTGGCTCTGCCTCAGACATCCAAAAATTTCTTACACTTCAGTCACCATCATAATGTCTTGCCCAGACCCAAAGGAGTTCAGAAACATAAAGAGCTACTTTAAAATAATTAGTATCTATATAATATTAGCCTAAATATTCTGCCTTTTTAGTCTAAGCTTCCCTGTAAAGAACTACATTCATTTCCAGCTGTTGAAGAAATATACTTGAGTCAGGAATAAGTCAAACCCAAACACTCATTTGAATAGCATAGTACTTATTCTTAATGCAATATGCAGGGGGAAGACAGAAAAGTCTGTATGATTTGAAGATGACATTTTATGCTAGTTACAGAGCTCAGCCACTTCTGTAACCTGTAGTCAGTGCGGCACTTTTGTAATAGTCTACAAGTGAAGGATACAAGGAGTTTCAGACCAAACCAGATCCCATTACCTCTCCAACAAAAACTATACTAGAATTTCTTTTTAACTCATCATTTCCATGTTGATTGTAATGAATAATTTGGAGTATATTCTTAGCAAAATATGCAAACTACTACGTAATCACAACATTGCAGCAAACAACATAAATGCAAGACTGATCCCCTTAACATCTAATTAGCTCTTCTACACAGTCAGACTTACACTAAAGCTTCTAATCACAGCCTAATATTTTAATGAAGGTTTCAGCATTGAATAAATAAGACTGCCGTAAACAATGTTAACTCATTTTATTTCTTCTCTCAGGTCAAGTTTATCCCACTTTGGAAGAAGTCCCGAACAAAGCCTAGAAGGGGACTTTCCTTGATTAAGAAGTTGCTTATAGGAAATTCCTCAGAAAAAATAAATCCAGTACTAATGGAAAAAGAAATCATTAAGCCATCTGCATACAATTATATAACTTAATGTACTGAAAAGAAACTGAAATCTGCAGACTGAGCAAACAGTGACAAGCAATAAAAATACAGGGAAAATAGTCTGTAGAATTGTACCTTACAAACTCACATAATGCATTTACCTGTCTGTACACAAAATTAAGACTATAAAGAAACATTTTTCATTCTTGCAAACACAAACAGCAAAAGAACAGCTTTCTTCCTCAGTTCTCTGCCACTGAACTTACGAGAGGGCATTTAGACAGGCCAGTCTACTGCCTTAAGGCTGTCTTTTCACATCACTTAAAATTACATAAAATAACAAGCGTTGATTAATTTTTCTAAAATTCTGGTACTAGATAGAGGTCCTGGTGTTCTAGATGAAAAACAATTTAAGACAGTGATTCCTGCCCCAGAGTTCTAAAAATTCAGGTAAATAGGAAAGAATTAAAAATTCTCCAGAAGAATTCTTTATTTGCATGAACATCTTGCATCTTTTTCAGTCAAATTATGGAACCCATAATAGCAATTATGGATTACTGAAACTGCCATAGTATATAATCACTTCTAAATATCCCCAAAGAATAAACACAATGGAAACAACTCACAATATGAAGGAAAAATCTCGTTGGTCAATTTTGAGCAGTCCAACTGCTTTTCAAATTGGTGGCTATGCCTTCTAATAAAAAGTAACACTACTTTTTCATAGAGACAAGGGATACTTTTGCCACAATAATGCCCCTCCCAGACACATCAAAAGGAAGTTGATTGACACTGCATGACAAAAAACCCCCACACTTTTTGGCAGACAGGTGTGAAAGGGAAAAACCCCACAACATAAGCTGAGGTGTCTTTCTGTGACTAAGAAAAGAAATAAATCACCACCATTTTTATAAGCAAAACAACCTTCCCTCCCCCTTTCCCCCTCCACATATTACATAGGTACTGTAGTTAATATTCTAAACTCTTATCTGGGACAAGTGAAATTTCTTGTACATTTCATATTTGGAGACTTCAGTGTTAAATTTATTAGGGATTTAAAGAATAAATTACTTTTAGTTCTTTTCCTTTAATCATGAGAGCATGGAATTTTTCTTTTTATATTCATTCACTGCTCTGGTACTCTGCTTAATCCTGCAAATCTTTATCAATGCTCAAAAGCAATTCTGTTGCAGGGTGCTTGATTTCCATAATCCCCCACAACACAGACATTTATTTTTTATGTGAACTGCTTTTGGGTCCTTTGGAATTTACAGCAGATAGTACCTCACACCACACAGAACCAAAATGTAAAATAATGTAAAATGAGTACCATACCACTGGTTATCTCCCATGTGGGTTTAGCTGCATTTTTTAGAGATAATCGTCTATCACTGTTCTTGTCTGGTGATAGCACTTGTGGTGAGGTGAGCTCAAAATCTGCTTCTCCACTCACAGATGTTTTCTGAGTTTGAATTTCAGGGTCTGAAATGCAATGCAGAAATGAAATGCCTGTGAAGACTCATATTGTGTGCATATGTGGCATTGTACTGGGATGCAAACATCTTCCAAACAGCATGGGAATCTTGCAGGGCAGCAGGAACAAATCAGCCACAAGGAAGTAAAAATTTAACACGAGGCATGGAAGAAGGGCAAACCATAGTAATTATAAAAAACAGGCTTGCAAAGGTCTGTAAAACAATCAAGAACCACTGCACCAGCTCAGTTATTTTCACAGTATGAAGAAAGAGGAGCATGTGTATAAATTGTGGCTACTGCCAGCAGGTGCTGATCCCTGGCTCTATCACTCACAATACAAATAGCTGCAGAGAGAATGAGCACTTATTCATCTTCATACAGGAGAATAAGTCATGATTTAATGAGTATGTCCTCAGCAATTAATTAGGTACATAAAGGATTAGAAAAAAAAAAAGAATGAAGTCATAGATTCAAAGGCACAATCATGCAAAAATTTTGGCAGTTTGAGAACTCTACATATTCTTTGGTCTTTACATATTCTTTATGCTCTTACCATTTTGATATACATTTGCAGTTGTTTGGAGAGTATTTCTTTTGCCTCCTTGATCTAAATTATCACTGGATGGCCTGAATGATAGCTCCAATCTCTCAGTATCTACTGTGGATTCAGTTGGCATTCCTGAATTTTGAAGTTGGCATGATGTTTTGCTACCCAAGGTCTTTGTTACCTTGAAAGACATTATTTCTTGATGAAAGACAAAATTATAACAGTTTTCGAAATACTCAAAGATAAACACACATTATGAATTACACTTATTTCTCAAAGATATATTTCCAAATCTTTTTTAGACATTATTTTTTCAGGAAACTTCATGGTAGGCTCTATTCAGTGTGGTATCTTCAATCTTTGCAGTCAAGTAACAGGCAGAGGTTTTTTTTTCACTGAGTGAACGCAACAATGCAAAGAAAAGGGGAAAAAATTAAAATTCACTATCAGAATAAAAAGACTAAAACTTGTAGTTATTCTAGACCTCAGGAGTATTTTCTTCTTTGGAGGAAGTAATATCATTTTACATCTTGACTTTCAAGTGACTTTGTACACAAGCCTACTTCCTTTGGCTGGATCCCTTATTCTCGGTGTTAAAGTGAGAACTGTAGTCCTGATCAGATTCCAAAAACCTGCCTATTTGTTGCTGGCAGATTGGGACCAGCAATGGTTTCCCTGGCATTGAAATTGACAGCATCACACGAGCTACTGTAAGGCTGACTATCACAGCATACTGAAATGTAATTTCTGCTCTGCATTATAGCTCTCATCATAAGGAAAAATATTTACACACACACACACACACACACACACGGGTAATTTGAGCAGTCTAGAACAAAAAATTCAGAAAAATAAGAATGATAAGAAATCACAGAGTAATTTCAGTAGAAGGAGGCATGTTTAGGGCTGACGCTGAAGTTAGATCAGCCTGTTGCAGTCAAGTTTTGAGGTTTTCAGAAGTTCTGAAATTCTCCAATCTCTTTGTGACCCTATTGCAGTACTGAACCACTTCACTGATAAATTTACTTAGAGCCTCCCTGGAGTTAGGGCCCGCTGCCCCTGGCCTTTCAGGGCACCTCTAAGAAGAGGCCTGCCTTCTCTACAGCCCCGCATTCATTAAAAATAGCAATTAGATTCCCCCTTAGCCTTCTCTCCTGTGGGCTCAACAAACCCATACCCTGTGCTGGAGCCACCCATGCATTTTCTTTGCCCTCCTCTGGATGTCACAGGATCTCTGGCACTGGAGGTCCACAAGCCACCACAGTTCTCTGGAGGCAGCCTCTGAAATAAACCTTTAATGTAACTCCTCTGCTTATCAATCTCTCCCTTTGCAACAGTGCCAACAGTTGTTGGAATTTAGCCCTTCTTACCTTTCCAGATACCTTTGTGTTGGTTCTTCTGTTTGAAGATGGAGGTGGCCCAAGGATTTTTGACCCAAATGCAATATGTGATACATCTTGAGTTTTACTGCTGCATATGTTGCCTTGGACTCTATTAACCAAGCTACCTAAGTTAAGAAAAAAAATAGTTAAAAAAAAAATTTACAGTACCTACAAACAATAAAAAGCAGTATTTTTTAAAAAATCAACTAAAAGAAGAGAATTATGAATACTAAACATATATATAAATTATGGTCCTTTAAAGTGCAATCCCTAGAAATACAGGAATAGCAAATGCACATTTTATAAAAGTGTGTCAACATATCAGCAAGAAACTTTTGGTCTATTATAGAGACATTTTTCTATCTTCTTGCTTTAAAGTTTTATTTAAAAGTGGGTTATTTATAAACAAAAAAAATTGGTTTGCAGGATTTCTTTAGAACTTCAATGAAAACCTAACTTCTGACAGGAAGAAAAAAGAACTCTAATTAATAAATAACAGAATAAATAAATAATAATACAAAAAAACCTGAGGCAAGACAGTCAAGGTATTAGTCACAGCTCAGAGAACTATTTACATGTAGCTTGCTTTTTGAAATTACTGAATCTACTTTATTACCAGGGCTGAGCCCTAATATTGCAAATAAACTATTGCTGCTAAAATATTCTACCCTTTTCAGTATTTATTTGTTTTTACTGCTTAAACTGTAAAATTATTTTTATAAGTCTTTTAAAGCACAGAAATTGCCAACCACTCTTCAAGACAAACAAAAAGTAAACATGGAATGCAGGTGAATATTCTCAAAAAAATTTAAAAAGGAAGGACATAAAATGGTTACACATTAATTTTACCAACAGGGTTGCAGAGCTGCATGTACTATCTATTTTCCTCTTTTATAATTCTATAAGATTGTCAGCGAATTCTCCTTTTCAGAGCTGATAAAAATGGTATGTTCACATTAATTTATATTTAGTATTTACAATGTCCAAAGATATCTTCTTGCTTCAACTTCAGTGTTAAATTGCTATCTCACTTTAGAGATTTGACACTTTCATAAAGCAATAATGCAGAAACAAAACATTTTGCCGATTCCCCCGAGCATTTTTCATAACCTTATCTCAATATCAGCTTTATTTACAGTGTCATCAAGGAAATGAAAAACAGATCATGCATTAGCCACCAATATCATCATTTACTGTACTAATAAGCACAGAAGAAGCTACTTACTGCCATTACCTGCCTCCCTTTTTCCTGATGTGACATTTGGTTGCTGTTAACAGCTGCCATTTCACAAGATCAGATGACCTGTCTTGGTTTAACACCAATTTTTTTTTTGCTGGCTACCTTGAGATGCTGTTAGCTCCAATTAGAAAAGCTGATTTGCATTAAAATCTATCTTAATGACCACATTAATTGATGGCAATTAATTACCTACATCTACACAAAACAGTGTGTTGATGACATAATACATGTAATTAAAAGTGGATGACACTAAAAATAATTCGGGCTTTTGATTATCAAATAAACAAAAAGTTTAGTGGATTAAAAGAACATTTTCCAATTAAAATGTACCTAAACATACCAAAGCTTCCAATTTCAAGTAGGCCAACTTCTGAAATTTGCAAAACATATCTGGAAGAACACATGCTATCTTCATAAAGTGGGATTAAAAAAGAGATTAAACCTTAAACTGAAGACATTTCATCTTCATGCAAGTGAGGGATGTTATCATTAATTACTTTACCACATATTCCTAAGGGCTATGTATCCTTGTAGCCCAGATGGTAAAATCTGAGCCTTGTTTTAAATGTTCAATTTTTTCTGCTTAGAGGCATCATTCACACTATTGTACTCATTTAAATTTTACAGTCCCTCATATTTTGACAATCTATCCAAGAAGTTTTTTTTAATATAGTCACTAAGAAACTGGATTACAGAGTTTCCTCTGCTATTCCAAAGGCAAATTTATAATCCAAATTGACAACAGAACTCTGGCTTGACTACTCGTAGGGCAGTAACACTCTAAAAGTATTTTCCCTTTAATAGTACAAAAATGGTACTTGCTTGTAAAAAAAAAGCTGGATGTAATTTAAATACATAAATATATGAAGGGTCTTACTCTAAGCAAAAATTCAAAACCCCTACTATTCATTTCAGCTGCTGTAGGACAAAGATTGCCTTTTCTAATGAGGTATATTGAGAGACAGCGAAAGCTAACACCTTGAAAAAGCACCAGCACAGGCGGTTTAGTGCAGATGATGAAATCTTTATGAGTTGTTTTTTTCATATTCTGGTAAAAGCAGAAGAAAAGAAGTTTAAAAAGTAGTTTTTAAAAACTTTTGATATTATCAAGGTTGCTTTCAAAGTTAATTTTCTTTAGAGATTCATGAGATGGTAGAGTCTTAAACTTAACCAGTAGTTATCATTCTCTGTAACCTTACTGTTTTGGTCAGTACTTTGCACATGTTTCTTCAGAGCATTTTAACAGAAATGGTGGAAATGATTATTCACTGAATTCAAATACTAAAGCGGTGAATCCTCAAGGCTGAGAAAGCTCTAAACCCAGTGGAATAAAAATTTACCTTCCTTACCTACAGCACCACTTCTAACACCGCCTGTACTGATGAAGATGTGTTGGAAATGGGTTCTTTATCTAATTTGCTTGCTCAGACCCACTTTGAAGTTACTTCAGTCCTATTTCCTTCTCAGAAGATGTTCTACCACCCTGTTCCAGAATGATCATATTACTCATAAAAAGGGGGTGCAGAGGAAGGGGAAAACGAAATACTTTAGGAAGACATTGCAACTATTATATGGGCTAAACCAAAGCTTTAGCTGTGTGTCTTGTTCAGAAGCCAATAATAACATAAGAGTAGAGGAAAGAGGGTGCCTACAGAGAGATTTCACCTGTGCATTTTTCTAAGTTCCAGCAATAAGAAGTTTATGTACTTCTCCAGTTAAGATGAAAATAACAATGAAGCCAACATTTTAAGAAGAGTCAAATTATCAGGTCTCCATGAAGGACATGAATCAGAGCACCTCATTTAAAATACATTATAACTCTCATTTTTAAGAAGGCCTTGGACATATTCCAGGATATTTACTGTTGCAAATGGATCTACAGAATAACTTTTTTAAAAAAAGAAAAGAGTATAGATCAGTTATGTGTACAGGCAACTGAATTTATGCCCAAATATCCTGGGAGTAAGGAAATTACATTTTTGATATGTTTAGAACTCTAGTCAATGAAATTTAGTGACATATTAGGGAAAAATATCACCTTTTTTTTCTACATTGATTTATTCCCTCATTGAAATTGTAGCTGATGTCCTCAAAACTCAAAAAACTGATTAAACTCCCCCTTATTTTCTTCAGCTACAAAGAAACTTGTCAATAGCTGAAAATTTTCTTTCATTCCTTACATAGTTCTGTGAAGACCACTACTGCTTATGAATAATTTTACAACTCCAGATTTCTAATAATGAACATAAATAATCTATGCTTCTCTCTACTGCTGTTCTTTAATGATGATCTATCTTTTTACAAAATTGTTTTAAAGAGATAATCAGTATTTTGAATCAAGACAGTAAGAACTGTAAATATATTTGCCTTAGTGAAATTCTGCTGTTGACTTTACTGGGGGTAGGAAGCAATACACAATTTTAAAGCAAAATAGCAGATTTAGTAAAAACCTTTCAATGGTCTGACCCAAGTTTATTTACGCAATTTCACATCTTGGCATTCGCATCTACGATTCAGTTTCTACTGATTCTTGGCTTACAGATCTTATTCAAACAGACATGCCAACTGAAACATAAAAACACAGGACATGCTAGTCTAGAAAAGGCCAATAATCTCTCTAACATTCAGCTTCAAAGGCCAAATCCAATGCTTCAGAAATAGCACAAGATAATTCAGTACGGATTTTTGCAATTATCTGCCTTCAACACAATTCTGAAGAGTAAGGTTGGAAAAACTTGGAAGTACAAAATTGAATTTTCTCTTCCCTTTTTTACTGCTGCTAAATACAACATTACTGTTACCCATATAAATTGCCAACTGATTTTGGAATCACACCAATTTCATTACCAGCTTCTTTTATCAGTAGATTCCATATTTTAATCATATTCTGTGTAACATGGAATTTTCCTTTATGAGTTCTTAATTTTCAACTCCATCATCACATCAAATGATGTCTTGTTTTTGTGTCATGAGATAAGAAAAGTAGCTTTTATTGAACTTTCTTTGTATCACTGGTTACTTTATAAATGCCCTTACGTAAATTTTTAATGTTTTCAGCGTTTCTTATGTGAGAGTTTTTCATTCATGCTGCTTCTCCCTGAATCAATTCTTGGTCTGTAAGGTATCTTATGAGATGGTTTAACTAATAATGCATGATGTATTTCAGATAATGCAAAATGATTTAAAGGTTTGATACCTTTTTCATTTCTTATGGATTTGAATTTCCTGCTACTTAGTTTTTTTTAAACATATTAAAATCTGTAAATTCTACTGAGCTATATCTATGGTGATGATAACCTTCCTGCCTTGACTCATTTAATTTTGATCCTTTAAAGCTTAACTGTAGTTATCATTCCTCCCCAGTGTACAATCTTTGCATTTCAATCCTTTGCATTTAGCAAAGCTAGATTTTACATGAGGTCATGTTCCACATTTACCCCATAAAATGGTCCCTAGACGATAATTTTTCAACGCAGTGGCCACAAGACATAAAATCAGTAAACTGAAAACCTTGCTTTGAAAACTGTCATGTTTCCTACATGTTACCTGTTCCGTTTTTCAGGAAAAAGTAAATGTGGAATTGCCCATCTCAAAAGCTTAAAACGTCCCACTCTTCATTAAACCAGTATCTGTATCATAACAAAACCTTGCTCCCCTGTTATTCACTTCTCTATTGAGATTATTCATAACCATAATAAACAATACAGAGACTGAAACAAAAACTTTTGAGGTTTCCTGCTGTTGGCTTTCAGCTGTAACAATAATTTTAAATTTAATCCTCTCTTTGCTTTCTCTTAGCTTTTATCCAAGTCAATAGCTTATATTGGCCCAGATTCTTTAATAGATCTCTTCTATGCAATGCTGCCAAAGTCTAAATCATATAGTTTATTATTTTGTAACTTACAGAAACATTCAAATAACTCCAAGACACCAATGAGACAAGATTTCCCCTTTCAGAGTATAAGCTGAGGACATATGGTCATATTACCAGAAAAGTTTCATTGATGTGAAAATACTTTGAAAAGAAGTGGAACAACTTCACTGTACAATGCTTCAATGTACATTCATATGATATATCAAATATTGTTCTAAATCTCATGCTTGAATTAGAATTGTTCAGGTTGCACACAGATCTCAAACTATAGAACAGATGTGTTTATGTGCTTGTGGCACTACAGGTGCCACATGTTTCACTTTAAGATATTGGAACTCTTCACATGGACATTCACTAAACAATCAATTATTTGTACACATACTGTATCGATTGTATTCACAGTATTTTAATACAACAAAATACCTGCTTCCTGCACTGGACTTTCCCTGCATTTTATTTCTGGCTTGTGAATTTTAGTCAGATTCAGCAATTGTGTAACTTGTGGCACATTAGAGTTGAGCTGGCAGGTTCGAGGAATAACATCTGAGGACTCACATGGTGTAGATGGAACAACACACGTACCTAGAATCAAAAAACATGGGTTTTACTTCACTCATGACACTATGGAATTAAATTTGACTTATATTTTTCGGTAGATTAAATATACTTTAGTTCATACGGCTATAAAAATTGAGTAGATTATGGTAATTTGAAAAATTTGCTGCAATTGATCACTTTTTATAGTAAATTTAAAAATTATTTTGTCTATACTTCTAGGCCAGAAATTTTGAATACAGTTAAAGAAGTATACACGATTTGCTGGAATAGCCATAGAAAATCAACTTCTTTGATTTGTCAAGAGAGCAAACAAAACAATTTTTTTGTACATTTCGTTAATTTTTATTATAACTCAGCTTTAATTGTAACACTGATACAGTGGTTTTCAGATAAAATGAACAGCTAAATATGGTATTTATATCACTGGGACTGAAGTAGCAAAGGAGAAGTCCCATATATGCAAACAAAGAATTTAACAAGCTTTAATTCCAAACTTTGGACACCATTCCATGATAAACCAAAAAGCCATCAACCTATGTATTCTTGTGACACCAGGCACTAGTAGAATGTGAGCTGATTATCTCTGCTTTCCCTTTGATAACCAATATAGACTGAGTTTATAAAAGCTGCTCTCTACAAAGAAAGGAATCCATGTCAGAACCTTTCCTGATGTTACAATGCAAATTGATTCCAAATTTTAGAAGACTTGAATATTAGCCTATTTCCCAAGGATAGGAAGAGGAAAACATAACCCAAAACCCAAACATGAATGAGGGATCAAGTACTGAGATTCAAATAAAAAAAATCAAGTGTCCTGTGTTGTATTTCAGTAGTGGACATATTTTTTTAACCATTTCTTTTTGCCAAGCCAGTACACTATTTATCACTGTTGGGCAATGCTTAGCAATAAAAACCTGCACATAAGTTCTGGATCACTATGGAAACAAGAAACTAGGTATAGTTTAAGCTTGTATGCTTCAGTATCATGAGGCAGAAAAGATGAATAATTTTTTCCTCTATCTCAATGATCTCATATAGAAATAATTTCTTCGTATATGTGGATTCTCCTTTGCATATCCTATCATTTAAAATATTCCAAACATACTGTATATTTGCTACTTGAAAAGAGTACCACACTCATTGCACCTTGAAATCACTACTTCCACCACATCAAGGAATTTGAAGCAAAGAACTTGACCCTTGTCCTGGTTTCTGCTGGGAAAGATTCTACTTTTCTTCCCAGTAGCTGGTAGAATGCTGTGTTTTGGATTTGGCATGCAACCAGTGCCGATAACATATTGATGTGTTAGCTGTTGTTCCGGTCCCCAAGCTGCCCTGTCAGTGAGCAGATGGACAGAATAAATAAGCTGGGAGGGAACACAGCCAGGACAGCTGACCCCAACTGATATTCCAGATATATATATTCCAGGGATATTCCAGACCATATGACAACGTGCTCAGCATACCAACTAGAGGGAAAGCTGACTGGGGAAGCTGCTGGTGGTAAACAAACTATGCAAATAAAAAACAATTGTCATTCTTGAGTTTTATTTATCTTCCTTTTTTTTTTTCCTTTGTCATTACAAATTATTGTTATTATTACATGTTATCTCAACCCACACATTTTCCTACTTTCACCCTTCTGATTCTTTCCCCCATGCCACTGCGGGCAAGTGACTGAATGGCTGTGTAGTGCTTAGTTACTGGCCAAGGTTAAAGCATGACAACTCTCAATACAAGTTGCAGTGTCACTCAGTGGAGCTCAACTAACTGGTCCAGTCATTCCGAGAGGGAAAAAGCTTTATCAAATAGTAATAGTTATCTGAAACTTAATTAATAATAACAAAAACCCTTACTATTGTTTTTCTGTAACTGGGTGTGAAGTATAGAATAATTTTAATTCAGCCAAACCTTAGCTGTAATTAAAATTTAAAATGGGTCTAGAGAACAAGTTTAGAGGAGTAGCTGAGGGAACAGCGGTTGTTCAGCCAGGAGAAAAGGAGGCTGAAGGGAGACCTTATAGAGAGGTGCGTGTTGGTGTCTTTTCCATAACAATCAGCAATACAAGACGAAAGGGCCCCAGGTTGTGCCAAAGGAGGTTTAGATTGGACACTAGGAACAATTTCTTCATCAAAAGGCTTGTCAAGCCCTGGAACAGGCTGCCCAGGGTGGTGGTGGAGTCACCATTCTTGGCAGTATTTAAAAGCCATGTGGATAGGGTTCTTAGGGATATGTGGTGGCCTTGGCAGTGCTGGCTTCTCAGGGTTAGCGGTGGCCTTGGCAGTGCTGGTTTAACAGTTGGACTCCATGACCTTAAAGGTCTTTCTCAACCTAAAAAGTTCCATGATTCTGATTCTATGAATTGCCTAGATAGGGAAATTCAAAAGCATACAGAAAGTACTAATGCCCACCAGCTGTGTAATAATCATAGAATTGATAATGAAGTAATTAAAAGTGTAATATTTTACTACGCATACAGTTTATTAAATCTGTTGACTCATTATGTTAACTACATTTTAGAATTTTGGAACTCATTTACAATATTTAAGGACATTTCAGAAACTGTTTAGAATGGAAGGGAAAAAACAATGCCAATGGAATTAAATTAAATGAATGCCAGTGAGAGCTCGAACTGCAGTTTCCTGCTAAGAATCTACCATATTCTCTCTTTAGATATTTTAAAATTTTTTTTCCCCAATCTTACCAACAAAAAAACAGAGGAGTAATCACAAGGTTACTCTACTCTCCCCTACCCCTTTAGTGTTTCTAAATGGGAGATACATTTTGTTACACTTACAATACTGTTAACTATCCCTCCTTCTGAAACCAGAAACATTTTTTCAGGTATGTTTCTTAAAAGCCACAAAATGAAAATTTGAACGAAATTGAAGCTGAGCTATTCCTAGGGGTCCCTTTAAAATAAGAAAGTGCCAGCTGTGCTTTTGAAATTTCTCCTCTATTACTGCAAATACCAGTGAGGAATGAAGTTCTCTCCCTTGGAAAATGATGATTCAGGACTATGATGTGAGTCTGGAGACTGGTAAACTTTGACCAATATCCTGATCTATTACAAAACACCCTCTCATTTTTCAGCTCACCACCAGAATTACTTTCCCAATAAACAAGGACACATTAGGATAATTGGACATAAGATCTGAGGTGTTTTTTAGAGTTTCATAGCTCTGTTTCATATATTTTGTTACAATTTCATCTGCATTATTTTAAAAAGAAATTTTTCATCAGCTGCTAATGTCCAAAATTAAGAAAACAAACAGCAAATGTTGCTGTTTTAAGTATTTCTCTTTCCTTTCAGATATTCTGTTCTTGGCCAAAACCTGATTTCTATCAGCATAAGAAGCCCTTATTAAAACAAGCTCTCTACTTGATAAATCTTGCCAGAATTTCTTCAATAAAATACTTCTAAGGAACTCAGTGTTTAAAACAGGAGTACACACATATTTAATTAGTTGCCTTAAGTCCAACACTACCAGACTTAATATGCTGTACTACCACTTTAATTTTTATGAAATCATGTAATCCTTCAAATTGCCAATCTGATGAATAAGAAGCTTTCGATTTTATAATACAAACAGTTATGATTAAGACTAGATAGTAATTAAAACATACCATCTCCCTCAGCTGTATCTCGAGGTTTAGATTTTAAAGTGAAGATCTTTCTTAGCTTACAGTTAGCTGAAATAATAATTCCATCCAAAGACCGGAAAACAGCTCCTCTGAATATTTCCCTGGTAAACGCTACCAAGTCAATGCACATATTGCACCACTAGAAAAGAAAAACAATACTCTTTAGTAAAACCCATGAGCTGAGGCTAACAGACCTTCTATACAAATAAACAAGATGGCCTTGAGTAGAAATGCAGCAATTTTCATTCAGTTTGCAGAATTGTAATTTATTTTGTATGACTACTCATGTGTAAAATTCAGCTGAACAATGGTTGAAGTTTTAAGGGAAAAGAGAAGTAAAAACATAATGATTGTAGAGGCCTAATTTCCTCATAAAGTCAAGGTAGAAATATTAGCTTCTAATTGCCAAATAGCAAATATTTTTGAGAAAAAAATTAAGTGCATACATTACTGTTCAGGTCTTAAATCTGAAATTTTGGAAGATAAGTAATACTTGTTTTGAAGACACCAAGCAATGGACTGAAAAATTCAGTATTTAATTATTTCTACTGCTGAGATTAAAAAATATAGTAATTTGTAGGAATACAATAGAGAAAGCTAGCATATGAAAATGCAAACTGTGTTCTGCTGATGCAACAAACAATTTATTATATATCCTGATTCACAACCCCTCATGCTGATAATAATGATCAGCTTGTGTATACAGTAAGTTGAACTGTCAGAGCCATATTAAAGATCTATCTAATCACTGAAAGCAGCATGCTCCCTCCTTTAAGCAAAAGCAATGATAAAAAGGCAGATAACCATTTAAGGGAGACATATATGTGTTCAGAGACACTAAGAAATATAGATCTACTCTTTAAGGTTGGTCAAGCATTAAGGTTATTAAAATATTTTGTCCTTATAACTGATCAGAGCATCTATACATATCTAATTCATGCTTTATCTAAGTTAAAATACATAACTGAAGTTCATCTTCTGATTGAATTTAAATTGGTGTACATTAATGCACACCTTAATCCTGAAATACTTGTAGTAGCCTGACACCAACTAACTGAAATTACATTGAAGAAAAGAAATTTAATTTCACTGTTTTTGAATTAACAGCAACTTCAGGTATGATCTGACACATACTCATTAAAAAAAAATCCAACTACTTCTTCCCACAAAGCAGAAAACTCCTCAATTTTTAGTTACCACAGCTGCTTTCACTTAACCTGTCTCAAAAAAATTATAAATGCAGAGGTTTTTGTAAAATATTCTCTCCCACGTCTAGCCTTAAATTCACAACTGCTTAGTTCACTGTCATCTAGTTCTCTTCATGCAAATATATATTTTAAGATATTTGAAATCTAACTATTCTCACGTCAAGTTTGTTTTCTAAAGCAGTATTTGAGAGTCCAGTCCTTACATGGTTATACGGTAACCATCAGGCTTTGTATCCTGTCAGCTATTACCATATGTTGTGGCTGGGCATGGGAGAGGGGAACAAGGAGAAGATAATGGTTATTGTTTTGTTTTCATCAGTTTGACATATAGATTGTTCTATATACACCTGAATTTGGAAGAACCTGAAGAATGTGAAAGCAGCCATCAGCTACAGTCTATCTGCAGCTCCAGCAAATGTCATCAAAGGTCACTACAGGAGAAGGGATATGTGAGCAGGAGCACTATCATGAAGAAGTATTAGGGACACAGAGAATTTTATAGAGGCTGGATCAACAGGAGAGGTGAAGAAACATCACAAACAGCAATAATTTTGTAAAATGAGAATGAATTCCGAATACAAGAAGAAGGATATAAGAGGTGCAGCATTAAGTGGTTCTGCTGCCATCTGGTAAAAGGGACGTACACAAGTATCTTTAATCAGTAGGAGCTGAGTTCTAAACCAAACAATAATTTCAAAAAGTTTATAGTATACACAAAACATTTCTGATTAGAAAACACACTCAACCTCAGACCAGGGAATATTCCCAAGGTACCTACTATTTTGCGCTTGATCATAAACAGAGGAATTTTTGCATGCAGAGGGCTTACAGACAACTCCTTGTGGACCGTTGACAAATACAATCTTCTTTTAATATTCCCAAAATCAGTTATCCTATAAAAGAAAAGGCAGGAGAGAATGGAACAGATCTTTGTCAATTCAATAATCCAGTATCTTTGGGAAATCACAAAAAAACCCCTGTTCATGTGCAGAACCTTTACGTCAGTGATACCAAATACGGAATTTAAAAATTACTTCTTTTACAAGGTGAGTAATGAGATTTCTTTCTCCAATTCAAACTTCGTGGCTATATCCCTGCATATATAAAATCACTTTACATGCTAATTACATTTCAACAGTCTACACTCTTTGCTAGATTTCCACAGCTCTTCAGACTATGAAAGAATTCAATTTGTATGAACTGAGAACCCAGTAGCCTTCAATAACCACACATGTTTTGGCCCCTTAAGCTTATGTTATCTTGGGGCCTGCTAACTAGAAAAACATTTGCTTTCTTTTCTTAAAAATGCCTCTGTCACTGCACATAGATTCTTTTCAGCTTAAAGGTAAACACAATACATTATCTGTTTTACTTCATGAGGCGATATCTTCAAAGGCGAATTATAATGCAGAAGTTTATTGCTCATTATTCAGGTCATTTCACATTGACACCAAGGACACTGAATTTCAACATTTCTAATAAATTCAGACCATGGCTACAAGAAAAAATTAGGTTTCCTTTAAACAGATAAAGAGGGTCATATTTATGTTCTGTTTCCTTCAAGTCTTGTGAGCAGCTGTAGTGGTTTTGGCTGAGACCCGGTCAAATTTCTTCAGAGGAGCTTGGAGAGTGCTATGCTTTGGGTTTGTGCTGGAAAGAGTGTTGGTAACTCTGGGATGTTTTCACTGCTGTTGGGCACTGCTTACACATAATCAAGGCCTTTTCTGCTCCTCACCTCATCTCACCAGCCAGGAGGCAGGGGATGTATGAGGAGTTGGGAGGGGACACAGCCAGGACAGCTGATGCCAACCGACCCAAGGGATGTCTCAGACAACAGGGTGCCATGCTCAGCAGTAAAAACTGTAGGGAAGGAGAAGGAATGGGGAAAGGTCAGAGTTACGTTGTCTTCCCATTCAGCCATTAAACAGCCTGGGGCTGTGGAGCTCCTGGAGATGGCTGAACACCTGCAGGCCCATGGGAAGGAGCTAATGCTTTGTTTAGATTCTGGCTGCATGTGCAGCTTTTGCTTTCCCTGTTAAACTGTCTTTATCTCAAGCATGAGTTTTTGTGCACTTTACGCTTGTGTGTTCTCTTCCCCACGCATTGCAGGAGTGAGAGAGGCTGCTGTGGCTCAGCTGCCTCCTGGGGTTAAACCACAACAGCAGCACAACCTTAACATTCCCCAATAGTTCTCCCTTAACACTCCAGAGCACAGATATTACTTTAAAGGCTGCAGTCTGGGAGAATATGCTTAAAGAATGGCGAAACAATGATTATTTTCCTATTATTTTTGAACAAGCTTATTTCTAACAGATGGGTATTTCGCTGTAATTAGCAGCCCCTCTGAGGAGATGACAAATAATTATAATAAACAACTTCTTGTCACTACTTCATGTTGGTAAAAGTAATTACTCATAATCATTCAAATGCTGGGTTTTACTTTAAAATAGTGAGGCTGCCTTGTAGATTTGGTTTTTAAAATTTATTACTGAAAACACTTTTTCATTAGCTAAGGACTACCTGTAGCTTAACTAATGAAATGTCATCACCCAAAATTTGCACCTCCTCACGCTAAAACATTCATAGGTCTCCTTAGGTCAATTTAGGAGGTCATTACTTCTGGGCAAATTACATACCTTAGCTATTTTTGCCAATTTGAGAGTTTAATCAAGGACAGTACAAAATACACTGCAAGTATGTAAATACCAAAAGGTTCTACCACTACAAGCAATAAGAATACATAATCACCTTCTTTCCCCCCCCCCACCCCCAGTCATTAAGACCATCATCCAAAGCAAACTGTTCACCAGCTTTCCAGAACTTACTGATTCTTTTCTCTCCCTTGCAAATAACCTGACCTTTAATCTATTCATCCCTGTAAGATGAGTGGGCAAATCAAAACAAAGTGGAAGACTCTACTATCTGCTTCATTTTGAAAGACTGGCAGTTCCTCTTATAAATCAAATGCATTTGAAAAGCAGAAATTCCACTACTGTGCCAATGAAAAAACATTATACCCTCACTATTGCTGTTGTTTGATATGAGAGATTCCAGAATCAGCAGCACATATTTTTATGAATGGACAAATTATACCAAGTCCTTGAAAAGTGATTTCATCAGAAAACATCCAAGTGTCTTACAGTGCTGGAACCTGGGCTTGATATTACTTTTGAAGAAGTTTAAGCAAGATGTGAAATAATTCCCTTAAGACAGCCAGCAAATTAGCTAAATAGCTAAGCCTTTGTCCCAGATAAAGGTGTAGTTCCACCCATCACTTTACTTCCCATATAGCCTTTGGTGTAAAACCTATGGATCTAGTTTCCAGAAACTCTTCACTCTAAATCTTGGATGTTCAGAAGTGCGAAGAAATTGGTGCAGCAAAGAACTCCAAAGTATTGGAGCAGTGGTTGCTTGGAGCTCCCTGGATTTCCTGGTTACATGTAGAGCTGAGTAATTGTGCCGAGAAATCAGGCAGTTGCAAAAACCTGAGTGCTGAGAAACAAAAATACTATCCCTGCTGGACCTCAAACTGCATAATTCTCAATAGAGAATGTTGCTTTAAATGAGGATATAACAGAGCAGTAGGAGCCTAGAATTAAGTCATGCATACCTCCAAACAACTGGCAATAAAAACCTAAGTTCACTTTATAATACCAGTTCAACATGTTTAAATTTTATTATTTATGTCTTATATGAATAGTTTTATCTCTCTCCTTCATGAAAAAAATTACCTTGGTTATAGAAAGGTCATTGGTAAATGTATAGTTCAGTTACATTCCAAAATGTAACACTGAACATATTTGTTTAGATCAAAAGACATACATTTATATCAGACTCTGTCATATAAGCCCAAAATAAGACTGTTTTTATGCTGATAGATGTGCCATAAGGAAGGGCCAAACCTTGGATACATAGATACAATCACTCCTAAAGAAGTGTATTTTATTTCTGTAAATATATTTAAAACAATAAAAATATATTCCACAGGCAAAAGTAGGTGAAACATTCAAACAGGCAAATTAAGATAAAGAAGATGGCCTTAAAATTCTGTAAAATAATTTATTTCCCAGGAGAAGGAAGACAATTATTTAAGAGCTAGTGTAACTTTCAGACTTTTCAATTACATTGCTTATTAGAAAATAATAAAGGAAGGGTCTGGAGAAACTCTTTTCCGAAATAATTCAGACAGTGGGAGCTGTAACAGCAGATCTCTCAGTTGCAAAATTACTCCAGAGTACTTCTGGTGAAACTTAGCTTTTTTTCCCCCGCTATCCAAAAGCAGAACCTAGAATGGCACGAAACATCTGCAGCACACATCTTGAGTTTCAAAGATGAATTTTAAAAATCTATATGGGAGTTAATGTGTTTTTATTATGTCTATACTTGAGTATTTATACCTAAGGGTCAGACATGTGATAGAAAAGTAATGAGACCATGTTGAGAAAAATGAGGTAGTCAACAAGAAAATCAACCTCATTTATAATAATATTCCTGTGATCAGCAGGTGCATAAGTCTTCCAGCTATGGTCATTAACTGCATTCATTTCACACTTAACATCTACATTTGCAAACCATTTGAAAGTAAAATTATCTTCCAATTCAATTTTCAATTTTATTTTACATCTTCAAATTTGATTGACTATTTTCCTCAGAATGGTAACTGTAGTGAGATTGCAAGCAAATGGTAGCAACTACCCAAGAGCACAGATAGACTCATCTGCTCAGATTACCTATTCACTTTGCTTCTGTATGGATAATAATTTATAATCATTTGCTAATGTTCAATTCAATGCTAAAAATGAAGTTAGAAAAAAAAATACTGAACTGTTGAAGGGATGCTTCATTTGTTAGGATCACTTGGTCTTCAAATGAAAGTGTTTTTCTCTTTATAAATGACATAACCTGGAAGTTTATCAAACACAAAGGCAAGTATTTCATCGATGTTGCTAAGCTAAGAGCAACTCCTGTGCAATTTAATACTAACAGAAATCTCTTTGTATCCTGGTCAAAATCCAGAGAGAATTCTCTGCTAATGGTTCACAATTAGTACATTAGTATATTAGTACTTAACAATTGTAGTGCCATTTTCTCCATAAAAGGCATGTGCTTCCTAAACATTAGATAGTAACATCATCATCATCATCTCCATTTTAAACATAGAAAAACAAGAGAATAGCAATTGTCAGCTGATTTGCCATGCTTTCAGATTCTCAAGTTTCCTTATTCAGGAGCACCCAGTACTTCACGTACATTTTATTTTATGTGCTACTTGTAAATTGATCTTGTGGGAGATACTATGTTACTGAAGTGGCTGCCTGATGATTGAAATGCAGAGCACTGAATCCTGCCCTCATAAAAACAGATACAGTGACATTGAAAATCAATCGAATCTCTACAAAATAAGAGATCTGGAAGACTGATATGTCACCCACACCTAGACAACAAGTTGTGTTGTGTACTGGAATTTCATGTTTATAGTGCTTTTTCTGGAGAGCCTTAAGAAAAAAAAATCCCACAAAGTGCACTTAACCATATCCACAGAGAGGGAGTAACACAAGCGGCAGGCACAAAACAAGAATCATCAAATCTGGTTGTTAGAATAGAAATCTTTCAAAATATGAGCAATTATGAAGAAATGGTGAATCCTGACCTCTCCCTACAAGATACTGACATATTTGCAATCTATTCTCCAAATAAAAAAAAATGACCTGGTATTTTTGCTGACCAAGAATAACTTAGTGTGAAAGTTTAATTACTCTTACAACTCCACATGTTTCAAAAATAATTCTGGAAGTACTTACTAATATTCATAACATACATTTTAGAAACTTCTATCAGTATTTTAATGTACTTGGTTTTAAAATAAGCTCATCTTTCTCTTATTTTCAAGCATTTAGTAAATTCCATTTTATGGCACAATGCTATGTTCCTCTGAAGCATGGCTAACTTCGCCAAATCATTTAGAAAACTGTAATTCTAGAAAATAGTTAATTTTTCAGTACAAAGTACTCTAATGAGTATTAATATGTAGAAAGTTTAATGCTGACTTCTTTTCCAGAATCTAAACAAATTACCTCTATAATGCAGTTATTTATGCCTGCAGCAAGTTATGATGGCTTTTCGTTTTAAGTTTATTGGCTGTTATTTTTTCCTCTTTGTTATTCATTCCATTCTGAAGAGACAATCCATCCTTTTGTCCATCCTTTTCAGACAAAGGAAAGGATGTTTGCACTTGCTAATGTAACAGTTCTCCTAAGTACAGCCATATTTCTCTTATTAAAACATTTATTCTAATTACTAAGAATTACTGTGAACTCTTCTCTTTGAAAAGACAAGATTAACTTTCTTGCTAAAAGAATTTACTTTATCTGGCATATGAAAATCCTGACTAACAAACCCTACCAACCAATTATAAACAGGATTCAGTTCACTTTATGTTACTTAGATTGATCCACCAACCAAAATACAAATAATTAGTACTTTGCTTCCATCTAAAGTTCTAGATGTAATGACTGGGAGAGTTATTAAAATTTTTTGACTTTCAAATATATGAGTTAACATCTACTTTACATACCCTAATGCTTTAAAGAATGTTTCTGTATTTCACTCCTGCTTCACAAAAAAATCAAGGAACATGTCTCATGCTACTAAATACCAGAATTTCAAATAATCTCTCAGCTAAATCTATTCAATAAAGTTTACCTTCAGTCTCCACCTAAAATCTTCCAATAATTTCAGATGTACATGATAGAATTAGCATCTATGTCCTGCCTTGAATTTTAAGAGGTTGGTCTAATTTTTACAAGACTAACCAAGATTCATATTGTTCTGTATCTGAAAACATGCTGGGTGTTTAGGTTAGCATGAATAATTTATAATACCTCTGTCAGCAAAGCTAAAATGATGACTGATTATGATAGCATCTAATTCACATAAATTCAAAGTGTTATGGTATCTATGAATAAATTAGCTATGCCTGTAAAACCTATTATGTTGTGGTTATTAAAAATCTCAAAGTAATAAACTTATATTTCTAGAAACAAAATTGTTTGAAAACAGGAAATATGGTAACAAAATATATATTCTACTGTACTGTTCACAGGCCTTGTAATAAGATTTCTTATCAGCAAGCACAACTACTTCAGAAAAAAAGCTTTTAACCTCTTTTTCCCTACAGATTCCTCCATACATAACTAGTGTCAACAGAAAACTTATCAGGTATGTTCCAGAGTTTGAAACTCTCACAGAGTTTGCATTAATTCAAAATATAAAAAGAGCTGGATGCCTTCTGGAGCTGGCAAAGGCTAGTGACAAGCAAAGCTGATTTGATTATGAACAGTGGGATAGCAACTGAGCAACCCTGTTGATAAGCGCTTTGCCAGCTCAGCAAAGGTTGAAAAGTTTGAGGTTGAACCATCAGGAAGAATTAAGAAATTAAGAGACTCAGGTATTGTTAGAGTGAATGAGCAATCATGTTGTGATCCTCAGCACATTCTGGCTGGAAAGATGATCCATAAGGTACTGCGTGACTCTAGGAAGTGGAAACACAGCAGAGCCCCATGGCACATTAATACCGAGCACCAAGTCTGGGTTTCGGGGCAGGACTCGGCGGAGCAGCAGTTTTCACTGACAATAGGCATGTTTCCTCTGCAGGTTTTCATGTCAGAGGCAAGGGGATCTTATAAGAGAACTCAGACCTCCCCACCTACAAACTATGCCATGTGATACAGCTGTTTACTATGCAAAGATTTAAATAAGTTTGAAGCACCGTGAATTCGGCATCACAGAGAGACAGCGTGACTTCAGAGATGCAGCAATGAATGAGTAAGTACCATGCCTGAACTGGGAAAAAAAAGGTTGAGCAATCCACAGGGACTCATACAAGACCACAAAACATTGCAGTACAGAACCAGGAATCGAGCATCTCATCCTTGTACTTGCACCAGACCAGTTTACTGTTTTTTTGGTTTTTTGGGGTTTTTTTTGGTTTTTTTTTTGGTTGGTTTTTTTTTTTTGATACTATGGTACAATTTCAAGGTCTGTTTCCTCACATCAACAGCTCTACTCATTTCATGTAAAACTTTCCATTACAAAATGTATTAATTTAATGTGATACTCAACACTGAAAAAAACTGTATCAGAAAAAAAGTATGACCAAGACTGGCATTACAGTTGTTTAAATGTTTGAGTGCCAAGCAGAAGTACTACCACCCACATGTCCATACTTGGGAATTAAAGTAAAAATGTCAACACAAGCCAGATACTGTTTTCTTTTACATGCAAATATTTTTTCAAACATTGAGTTACTTCTGCTTTTTCAGAAAAGTAGCAAAATCAGTAACACTGAAGATTTAACAACTGGCTCCTGCATTTACCGTAGACAGCTATACTCAGCATTACTGATAGCATTGCTATTATTTGTTCCAAAGAAGCTGCATAAATTACATGCTCTCTACCTTAGTTGTGATTTTACTATGCTTCATCAAATTTTTCATCCACAATCTATTTTACACATTTTTATGCAGATCAATACATCGATTGTTAATGTGGTGGTATTCATCTAATCATGCCATGTATAAAAGTATCTAAAACTCTACTTAAATTTCCTCCAAAGAAAAGATAAACCAGTTAATATAGACAGTAGTTGGCACATTTCAGTATTTATGGCAGGAATCTCGCATGACTGGTTCAGAGCAGCAAGTTGGAAAGTTTAGCTCAGCTGATGCCAGCAGTGATGGATGGCCTTGAAAAAATTATTGTTTGTTGACCAGATCAATCACTGAACAGAATGCAAAAGAGTATGAGGCTCAAACTAAATTTCTATTTCCATTTCTCTGCAGAATGGGAGAGCAAGAAATGTAACACAAAGCTTCATGCCCAGCTATTACAAAACTTGTTAGTGTTTTTTACATAAAGTAAATTTCACAGCTTGGTATGCTACCAATTTTCACTTGAAGCTGCTCAAAGATTCAGCACTAAATAGTCAGGTTGTGTAAGAGACCATCTTTGAACATTGAACTTCAGGAAGCGACACCACAAAGTTCTGTCTGCAAAAGAGATTTCTTTCAAAACATCTGAAATGAAGGGAACTGAACGGCAGCCACATGAAGCAAGAAGGACTTGTCATTATTATTTACTGGATTATCTTAAGTCTGCTAGGATAAAATAATGCTTTGTCTATTCTGCAGGGCTTGAAGGACTTTATGAGTACAAGTAAGTTATAGCTACTTTCAAATACAAAACTTAGTATTAAAACTATTTTAAAAGAAGTTTTATTAATTTTTTCATATAGTTGCACTAAGTGGGGTACAACTGATATTGTACTTTTAAGATATAAACACCTTCATTCAAAGTCACTGGAGCTACAGAGAATATATAGTTGATACAGTTTATATTATATACATTATATAGCAATCCAGTATAGGTTACATAAAATATATATAGAGCAAATACAAAATACATGTATTTAAATCTATAAAAGTACCTCAGAATATTATAAGAACATATATTTGCTTTTATAAGAGGGACATAGTAAAGATGAGACTAGGAAGTAGAGAGAAAAGATGAAGAAAATGTAAAGTCTAAATATAAGCTGTAAAGAGAAAAGGCAAATAAGGGTGGGAGAGGTGATAGAAAATGTTTCTATCAAAAAAAAGCAAGCAATGAGAAAAATAAAATTAGTAGAAGTGGAAAAGAGGTTCCTGTTAAGAAGGTAGCAAACATCAAAAAGAATCAAACCTAACATGACACTATACAAAAATCTGAATTCCTGTCATTAAGTCTCTGCCCCTGCCTACAGGATGTCCATGAGAAGCAAATCTTGTTTTTGGTTTGGTACTTAGTATTTGGTCTCTGTTTGCTGCATGACATATCCTGTTTTGTCTCTTCGTCCTTTTAAATGCAAACTTACTGGAAGTCAAACAAAGATAAAATCCTTTCTTCGCTTTACACAATTTAATTGCATATCATTCAACCCCTCTTTTCTTGCAGGGCTTCTAATGGCCTAATACCGCTTTTGTTAACCCAAGTCTCAGATATTCCACAGGCTACAAAGCTGAGTGAGTTGTGCTGTTTATATATAAACAGATGGTGTCACTAGGGGAGAAATGCTGTCTAAAGCCAGACAACTGCCCAAGTATAAAACTCTAATAAATAATTTCACACCTAACTAATAAAAAAGTCTGTTTCTGCTGTATCTCTCTTCACAGTGTGGAAATAATTATACCAGTCGAGCACTCCATTTGTTTTTCTAGCTTTTTAGCACTTGTTTGGTTGTTTTTATCCCCTAGTTATTAGAATATGTATTTCTTTTTGCCCTGGACAGACGGGCCCTCTCTGACGACTTATGAATAAGTCTCTTACGAATTTTCAGGCAGTCCTCATGTGCCAGTATTTTCATATGTTTGATAAATTTGTGTCCCATTTCTTCAGATTTTTCATCATCTTCATTCAAGATTTTTTAGAGTTTGTTCTGTCTTCAAAGGAACGTCACTATTTAAAACATCTAAGAAATAATGATCTCATTAGCTTAATTACTTTTTATTGACTTGACAAGTTACCATGCTTTAATGCAAAACATGCCACCACAATTAATGACTGCAATCAAGAATTCACTTTAAGTATTCAAGGAAATTTTATGCATCTTACAGTAACTCAGTGGAGAAGTCTTTTCCCAATGGCACAAAAATCTGAAGTGTCAGAAATTGCTGCATCAGTCCCACTAGAAACAGGAAAAAAAAAAGTGTTGTGTGCATGCAGATGCACATTTCACTATCCAACATTTCAATTTTGTACCATATGCTATGCTCCTGCAACACTATTTCCCAAGGTTCACACTACATATGAACTCAAGAAAAACCTGAAGAAATCCAATTCAAATGGCAATAAAAGTATTGTTTTAAAAGTCCCATCTGTAGCTTTGGTAGAATCCTCATGAAAGCAAAAGGAACCTTTTTTTAGCTTACAATTTTTGTGTTCCAAGAGCATGAAGACAATAGATATCCCGTAAGAATTATAAAATGAAGTAATACTTTCCTATCAAGATTACCTTATAGTCATATTAAACTTGCACTCATGTTGGTGACAATGTACACCTTGTTAAACAACTTCAAAAAACTCTTGGGTAAGAATGTAATTCAAATGATGACAACACTGCTCAGTGGAGGCTTCTGATTTTTAGTAGAACAGCAAAGGAGCTTGACTGAGGGAACAAAAAAAAAACTCAGGTAGCTCCCTATCAAGTGAAACCAGTACAAAGCTGTCCGAATTGAACCATATGTTGTTGTCTTAGATATTCCATCAGAGAGGATATAGGCTGCTTTCCATTTACCTCACAAGACTGAACAGGCACATTGGCTCCTCTTCTAAAGAATGACGAATCAGAACTTTCTTCTTTTGAGGGCCAAATGACACCTTAAAACTTCAAATTAGATTTGCATATGTGGTATCTTTTATTTTGGAAGAGTATACAAAGTTACAGTGCAACTGGGAGACCATATACTTGATAAATTAAATACTTGAGATACAAACACCTCAGGAAGAGACCAAGACAGAAGGAAACAGAATGGTAACAGATGGAAACCTGACTACATTATTGCAGCACCAGCTAAAGTAAATTTAAAAACAAACTATTTTTAGCAGTGATTACCCACAAAATTAATTCTTAATCCTCATTTTAATGTTTAGCAACAGTTAGAAATTTTTTTCTTTTAATTGTTTACAGTTATTTGGTATAGTAGTTTATTGTATGATTGAAAATAAATTAAATTTCTGAAAAATATACATTGCATTAATATTTATTTTAATGACGATAACAGCCAATTTCTTTTATGAAAATCAGACTAGACTTCAAGGCCTTACTGCATGACTAGCCCAAAGAATTTTTTTTTTTTTTTTGGTGTTTATTGGAAAAAACATACATCTTACTGTATACCCTGCATTAGAAGTATACTATAGAAGATTCCCACTCCATTTGTTTAAAATCACCATCTCAATTTTTCTTCAAAAGCAATTGATTTAGTTGATTCTAAACTAGCTCAATTCACTCCTACAAGCCTTATAAGGTACAAGACCCTGTCATGCAGTTTAAGGCACACGATGATTGCTGTATTGCAGACTGCTTGGATTCTGGTTTATTGTGGTGCAATAGACATTCTGGGAAAACACACCACACTACCCTTAAACACCCTTTACATAAACACAGCAGAAATTTGGGTATAACTTTCTTGTACTGCTAGTGCTTATTGATACAAAAGTAAAAAATTCTTTAAAAAGTAAAATGAGAAAGGGGATAGAAACCTATTTCACATTCATTAATGCCAGTTGAATTACTGACTTTAGTAAGTGCTGACTGGAGTCAGAAGTTATTTATCAGACATTGGTCTGTAGCTCGATCAGGTACAGAAGTGAACTTGGCAGAGCCAGGACATGTAACATCCTCCCTACAGCACTAACTCTAATATGGCGTTTCTATAATTTTTACTTACTTGTAACTGACCTGCTAAAAAGTTAATGGAAAAACCACTTTTCCTATGCTGAATTATGCCTCAACTAAGGGAGGATAATGCAAATTTACATTCCAATGTACGACTGATGTAACAGTCAGAACAATATCACAGACATTTACTTCTTTGATACTCACAAGTTTGTCTAGTTTCCTTTGGTAGCTTCATTTTGTTGGTTAGACTGTTTCCTTCAAGTACAAAAACAAAGCCTTTCAGTTCTTTGTCATATTCCTACAAAAAGGAACAACAAACATAAGCACCCTGATAGAATTCTCCTCCTGACAACCAATCATGCTATTAACATGCAAAGCTATTTTTTTTAAGCAAAAAACACAGACGGCACTGCAAGTATGACTGATTCAAATTTGATGGCAAAAATATAATCCATACAAATCTGTCCTTTATTGCGTGTATTATGAACAAATAATGCTGACAAACAGGACTCAAGATTCAGTGAGCAAAGCTCAATTCATTGTTTACCAGAGTACCAAAATTACTTTCTAAATATTTAAACTGTAAAATTACACTGTGACCAACTCAGTCTGCAAGCAGGCGTATAGAACTAAGTTAAGTAGTCATTTAGTCTGTCATAATGACAGAACTGCAAGTGACAACCACACTGTCAGGTCAAAGCCCTCATTACCTTCTAATTTTAAGCTTCATTCATGTATTTCTAGTTTATACTTTAGGTTTTCTAGATTTCTTAAAAAACTTACTTTTGATATAGCTGATGGGTTGCCAAAAATCTTCCATTTTGCTCCTGGGTTCTTGCCTTGAGCACTGAATATTTCAACAAACCGGCCATCCTATGATAAAATGGTTTAAGGATGCATCATCCAGCCAAATGCTCAGCACTAAATTATCAATGGTCAAGATGAGAACCTAAGAATCCCTTTCTGTATCATGCCGTTACCACAGTCAGTATTACTGATCAGTCAGACAGCAGAATATCAATAACAGCTTCTAGACTACTATAACATATCAATTCGTGTTGTCAATACTTGGCTTTACTGGAGGATCATAAGATAAAATTGAAGGAATACTATAGAGTATTTAAAATTATTTTATTTATAATGTAAAAAGCAAAATTACTGTAAATATTCTAAAACCATGCAGGAGATTACTAATTTCTATTTAGGTAAGACTTATTTATACAATTTGCCAAGTTAAGTGAGTTTTAAAACATGCTGCTGAAAAATAAAAGGTGTTGCAGATTGGATGTTTTGTCTGATTTCCAATGGTAATGAAGTTTACACCATTTGTCTATGTATCTGAACGGCTCTGCCAACATATTCGCAGTAACTTTTCTACTTGTTACCAAATTCAAGCCTGATTTGACCAAACAAAAATTTACTAAATTTTCTGGGCCAACTTAATCAGCCTGGAAGTAGATCTGTTCCAGTCAGTATCACCATGAAAAGGTAAGGGATATAGCCTTCATGAGGCAATGGAGAATTATTACTGGAAAAAGATTGTTATGGATGTCCCTGTCAGGTGAACACTCCTGACACAGAGCATGTGCCCTATTAAACATCAAGGAATCTGAACACAGGCTCTTGGGTAGGTTGGCTTTATCACCTCTGCTTAGGGAATGACTTGCTTCTATATTTTTCCCATTTGAAGTCACATTTTTTGTGATACCTGATGCACTCAGCGTACAGCTTGCTAAGCATTTTTCAGCAGCATGGTTGACCTAATCAATCATTACAACTCTGCCATTCCCTTCTCATTTCTAGTTGCCGGCATTCCCCGATTCTCTTTATGCTCAGCTGCTCAAGCAATTGCCCGCAAGTCAGAATGAGCAAGAGGGGCAAGCAAAAGAAATGCTCCTCAGATTAGGTTTTCAGAGAACATCAACTCTGCACTGTATATGAATTAGGTATTTTCCTCTGCCCACACACACCTGGCACCTCCAGCCACACAGCTGATCCCAGAGACTGGGCTTAGTAAGTTCTAAGAAATTCACAATGGCATTCCATAAACTGCACTCAAAATATTTGTTATACTTATAATGGATGAATTTTTTTTAATATGGTATACTCTCAATTTCCAAGTTACCTGATTTATTTAAGGATTACAGGATCAAGCTCTCAAAAAGCTAAAAAAATATTTTTAACTGCCAAGATCTATGTGCTTGCAGCAAATCTTAAACAAGTAGCTTTTTCTTCCATCTTTATAAATGCATTTTGTTAATGGCACAGCCCTTGAGTTGGCCCTGCTTTGCGGTTAAACTGAACAGGACATGGAAAAGTATCAGACATGACATGAGAAAATGTCAAACAACACTGACGCAAGAAGCTGACAAAAGTTACTTGGTGCTGTGGAGGATGGTTGGGTCTCATGGGGCAAGAAACTGCCAAACGTCACCATCAACTGGAGGGGAGTATGGGGTATCTTTGGGGAACACAATCCTGCAAAGCCAGTGGCAGCCAGGCATCAGAAATTCCATGAAAAGCTGAGACAGCCTGGGGAACAGCATCAGAAATACCTATTTTGTGTACAGAAGTAGCACACCTGGGACCAGTGGGGAAGATGTAGTTGGGGTGGGTTGTTCTCTCGGGATGGGACTAGTGCAGAGAAAGGGAGGCAAAGCGTGGCGGAAAGAGAGGCCAGGAAAGACCAAAAGGGATAATGAAGTTCCAAATGATGTGACTGCTGTTGTCACAAGCTTGTGCTGGACCAAGAGAATAAACTGACCCCCTTTTCTGACTACACCTTAGGAGCTGGGACTCCTTCCATGACTGCATGTAAGCAGATGTGCCTTCCCTGGCCCACAAGGGTAAAGAACAAAAGCCACTGGCAAACCCATGTTGGTGCTCATTCTAGACCTGACAGCATCAGCAGCTACCCACTACTTCATAACACTTCCATAAAAATACCAAATAATGAAACACTCCAAAATACTCCTGTAGCTGGACTTTCTGCCTCTAAGGTAAGCTATTTTAATTGAGCTCTCTCAGAAATGAAATGAAAATGGGTAAAAAATAAAATTATTTCTGTTTTACCTGATAGTGGTTTTTGAACATTTTTCCAGCTTTCATAGGCAGAAAATAATTTTAGCTTCTCAGTCAGTAAAGGCACTTGCAAGCTATGCTGAAAAACAAACAAACAACTTCATACAGGACTTGACATTAAAAAAATCCTATAATGACACTCCAGCCATATTTTAAAATATGTGAATACTATTATAAAGTACTTTCCTGAGTAGAAATGTATATCAACTGCATCAGAATGCTATTGCAAAAGAATTAACACCAAAATAATATTAATACTGACACTGTCTTGGAAAATATTCTCTTTGTGCATCAAGTACTCTGGGCTGTCTTTTCTTATACGACTTTCTCATTCTTTAAAAACACTTAAAAATAATCTTTAATACTTTTTAAAATTATTCTTTGTTATCAAGTGCCCACTGGAAAACATTAGAATCCATTAAAGAGGAGCTTAACATTCAATATAGAAAAGTAGAAACATGAAACAGCTGCAATAGAAATCTCTCCATCTAGAGGTATTTGGCAGAGACTTCTGAGACAAGTTATCTTCTTTCACATTCAGCACTCTTCTTTGAGGATGATTATTTTAAGACTCAAGCACTTCAGTTATTTGAGGGCTGCTCAAGTCACTGTGAATTAAGAAATGTTTGCAGTTATAGAGTCAGAACAGTGGAAAGGGAAGGGACTGATACTGGAAGCCTCCCACATTCCTCTTTGATCACGCTGAGTGTCTGTGGGCTCACCTGGCATCAACAGAAAGTGAAGAGACCCTGAACATAAAGGAAGTTGTCACTCTCCAAAGACAGTGAGAATCAGCCACAAGAGACAACAAGCACCTTCACTGTGAACTGAAAGTGCTCCTCAACTCACAGAAAAATCCTTTCACAAGACTCTGCCTCGCTTTTATTTGATATACTTTGTTCCGTTCATGTTCAGTTTGTGTAGAAACAACTTAAGAATTAAATTATTTTAAGTTACTGGATATTTTTCAGGCTGCGACCAGTTTCTTAACAAATAGAAACAATATGCTGACCAGGTGATTATAAATACAGCTTCTCATAATGAACAGTTCAGCTCTCACAACCAAAAAGTAACAAAGTTTTTAAAAAATTACGAAAATATATATATGACTACAAATAAAATATGCATGAGTTCATGAAGAATGAATCCCTTTAAAGGATTAGAGCAGCATTCAATTTGGAGAAGTAAATAATCATTCATTTATGAAAATGTGATGAAATCTATTGATATTTATCCACAATTATTTTAATCAGCAACAATTAAATCTTAAAGTTTTCTGTAAATAAAATAAAAATGGAAAATCAATCAGATATTATAAACTTATCCCACGTTGTTGCCAGAAATATTAGTTAATTTTAAACTTTTTGATTATAAGGAAAATGAAATTTTAAAACCACAGCATTTGTAACAGGCCTATCAAAACTTGTAATTAGTGTTTTGATCAAATTTCATTAATATTGTCACTGTACTTCTGAAACACTAGTTGCATTATTCTATGTTTTAGACCATTTTCTATAAAAATTTTTTACTTATTGGCATAATTTTTTTTTAATTACTACATGAATAGTTTTATTGAGCTACTTAATTATGAATGAGACATTTTAGAAATACCTTTTAAAGAATGCACTTCTAACGCGAGTGTATTAGACTTTTTCTTCTCTCTAAATATTCTCTTAACATAAAGATCACTTATTTCTGAAATCACTGTTCACTTTTCTGTCTGCAGCCCTATCTTTGTTATTATCTACAGCCTTTAAACAAGCCAGAACTATTCAAAATTGTATGATTTATGTCTTAGTGAGAAGTAGTGGCACCATGAAACTAATCTCAGTGACCTACTGTTTTGATACCCTTTGCCAGAGCAAAATGTGAAGGACCTGTAGTGAATGAGAGACAGGAGCCAAGCCTTCCTGCAGGACATATTTAAGACGAGTGTGTCCCTGTAACTCACACTCTGAGGCATTTGTCATTCTAGGACTGAGGATTTCACCATTGCCCAGTTTTTATTTATTATTAATTTTAAGTGAAGGAGATGCAAAGGAATACACTGCTTTTTCCTTGGGTCAAAGCACTTTCACTAACTTTTGCTTTAAAGATCAGTTTTAGATTTGCCAAGCATCATGCACCTAACACAGTCCTCACATATTTTGCAGTTCTCTTATGCCTTATTACATCTCAGGAAAAACTATTAGGACTAAATAAACATGAGGAATTCTGATCTAAAAGTCACTGTATAAAAAGTTTTAAGTTCTCAGACTGAAAAACGTAACTCATCTCTTTCAGGGACTACTACCAGTATTCTGGCTTAAAATTTGTCCTCAATGCAATTGTGTTTTAAACTGATATACATATGGACAAGGTAGGTTATCTGCTAATTTGCAGAACATATTTTATGCAGACTCAGAAAACTGATGAGTGTTTTAGGTACCAAATTCATAACGAGGTGGCTCTTCCTAACTTCACTGGAAGGTAAACTAGACCCAAGGTTTATAAGCATTTGAGTTAGGACGAGTCATTCAGCTATAAAGCTGATCATTGTAAACACCTTTGTGAAATCAGCGAAATGTCAGTTTGTTTTTCAAAAAGGCAGGAAAAATACTGCCAGTGACACTGCAATACATCTTTGCTCATATATTGCTTAATTATAGCTTATCAAATTTCATTACTACAAATGAAGACTAGAAATTATCTTTGCTATTAAGATTGGTAGCCACTAAAAACATTAAGTGAATGACGTATTTGTCATGTAATTACTGAGGTAATGTTAAAAAGTACTTTCACTATGCATCAAGTATTATTGTCTTTAATAATAGTAACCTCTTCTTAAAACAGAGAACGGTCTGGAAAATTCATTGTTGCAGTACTTTTCCCCTTTTCACCTTTCCTCCTCTCAGTTCTTCCAGAAATTCTAAACATCAAGAGTACTTAAAAGCCAGAAGGACTATTTTTAAAAAATCAACAGCAATTTGAAATGCAAGTCCTCAATTTTTTGCATAGTTATCAAATAAATAGGAATTTTATGACATCTTTGTAGAATGCCATAAACTAGTAGCTTTCTCATTTTTCAGTCACTGATCAAACTTATTTTTTTTATTGTCCTGAACCATGTACTTTAGTATGTCAGTCCAACTGGAAATACAGGCTTAAAGTATCAGTCAATGACAAACAATCAAGAATGTAATTTATAAAGTTAAGCAACAAAGAAAGATGTTTATCTTTGAATAGATTCCTATCAGGATTTACCTGGTGATGCCTTGGTTTGTACAGTGACTTTGATCATTAGTTTCACCATGTTTCTTACATCGACGATAAAGTAGCAGTGTCCAAAGTGCCCCTTATTCCTTCCACTCACGCGAGCCACTTAGGACTCCGCAAAAATAACTCCATTCTAGGACAGCTTCTTATGTATATTTCAATAATATTTGGCGTTTATGTAGCCCCAGGATTCCAACAATTGGTCCTTTAAAAGCAACAAGCAAAAAGAGTATTTCATGAACAGCAAATGCAAACAGATCTTCATGCTTTCTTCATCTAATTAGTACTAAGCACTGTTCTAAATCCAAGAGAGATGGGGATGGTCAGACTCACACAAACCTAAAACCCTTCAGTCATGATTAGTCCCTTGTCTTAGAAGGCACTATTTGCTAAAGTATATAATACATGTTTCTGATCAATATCCCAGTGTTGGAAAAGCTGTGTTTATTTAAGATTTTTCACTCCAAAGTCAAATTCGTGGAGCAAAACAAAGTGAATTTGCACTTACTACTAATTTGCACTGAAAAATGACATGAATACACTATTTTTGGCAGGGCATGCAGACTTAGACCCAAGACTGTTCACACATATAACTCACCATCATGGGCCCAAAGCCAGAGCTGATTTATGGCGGCTGGGACACGCCAGGGAAAGCAGTTCATCACTGATGAAAGGTTTTAGTATCTCCCAGACAAATGAATTCCACATATTAAATATTTAGAGCTGAGTTTGTAACACCGCTATATATTTTCTCAAAATACAAGTTAGCATAATAAATGGGCAAGAAAACCATTAACAAGCTATTGCAAAACTACCGGTGCTCCAACGTGCGAGGCGGCACAGCTTTTATGCACAACGTGCAGAATTAAGGGGAAAAAAAACTTAAAATCGAGACTTTCAACGCAAAACGCTTTGACACAAGACCGACGACCACCTGTGGCTCCCCTTCCCTCCGCAGCTACAGCGGCACTGCCGCAGCCCCCCTCGCCCCTCCGCCGGAGCTGGGATCAGAATCGGGGCCGGGGTCGCAGTCGGGGCCGGGGCCGCCCCCGCCGGGTCTCACCTCTGTGAGGGCGCCGGGGCCGTTAAGATGGCGGCGCACGCGGGGCGGCCCCTGAGGCTGGTACCAGCTCGGGGTCACCGGCGGCGGCTCCTTACGGGTGCGGGGGATGCCGGTGTCCGGCGGCGGCTGCGCTGCCCGCGGTCCTCGCCCCGAGTCACTCACACCTGGCTGAGGCTGGCGCACAGCCTCTGCTGGCCCCTCAGAGGGGCCCCAAGCGTGAGTGACATTACGCCGTGTCACCCGGGGCCCGTGCAGGTGCCTCAAGTGCAAATGTCGTTGACATGGCAACTCATGAAATGTATTTGCCCTTTACTCTTTAAGGCTTCATTCTCTAAAATGTTTTGTTTTATTTCGTTTCGTGGGTTGTTGGGTTTTTTGGTGGTTTTTCGTTTGTTTGTTTTTGGGTTTGTGAGGTTTTTTTGTTTTGTTTTGTTGGGGTTTTGTTGGTTTTTTTTTTTTTTTTTTTTTTTTTTGTGTGGGGGGGGTGTGGGTTTTTTTTTTGTTGGGGTTTTTTTGGTTGTTTTTTTTTTTTTTTTTTTTTTTTTTTTTGTGTGTGGGGGGGGGGTTGGGGGTTTTTTTGTTTTTTTTTTTGGTGAGAGGGATGAAGGATGAGCTACAGCAGCCACATCAAAGTCCTTGGTTTTTAAGGAATTACACTGGCCTCGGGGGTCTGGCATTTTTCCCTGCAAGGAGAAAGCAAGAAGGACGGCCCCATTAGTTTAACATCACTGGCAGGTACAGGCAAACACCTCCCAAAGGCTTCAAAAGCCTCTGGGAACAAGTTTATGGGGAACAAATTCAATCCGGGGTTTTATAATGAGATTTTAGTCAAAGAAGATCTTCCCTTGAAGTGACTGCTTTTTTGATCACAGCATTTCTTCATGAAGCTTTGTAGCCTTTTCACAGAAAAATACTGGAATACCATTTTCTTCCTCAACGTGTGTCTTAATGTTGCTACAAAGAGCAGTTATTAAGCACCTGGTAACCCATCACGGCATAATGAAACACATGAACTAGCAGGGCTGAGCCTCTGATGGGACCAGCTGTGCTCAGCCCACCTCTGCTCACCTTCCTTGCTTTTCCTCCTGATAGATACCATCCTGATTTTGCCAAGGAAGGGAATGAGTTAAATCAGTTTTAGGATGTATTAAACTTTCTCATTTTACCTTAGGACTTTCAAAGAAATCCAGTGTAGTTTTATCATACACTGGATTATACTGATTAGAGCTCTTGTGTATTGGAGATAAGGAAAACAATAATACTAAAGCAGAGCTACAGGTTATTAAATAAAAGCAGTTAATAGAACAAGGACAGAAGAGAGACGATGATAGCAAAAGAAAGGTTAAAAAACTATTGTGGAGTTCTGTAGCCAACAGGAACTACCTCGTTCATTACAGGCGGTCTAACCTGATGTAGTTTTGAAATTAATTACACATAATACTGTATCTAAAAACTCTGCATCCTTTGCGACAGGAGTTATGCTAAGGCCTGAGTAGTTTAGAAATTCCAGTTAAAAACTGAGACTCGACTGAAGAACCTGAAGTTGAAATGGTATATGAAGCAGCCGTCTGTGAGTGTAAGGAGCTACCTGCCTCCTGGGGACAAAACTGGGCTGCCCAAGTACCCTTTGCCAGCTGCCACAGGAGACTGGTTTTAGGCATGCTGTGAGGGGAATTTTTTCCCCCTTTTTTCCAGTTTTACAAAAAAACCCTCATATTTTGTGACTCAAAAATTGCAGGTGATGTAAGACTAGCCAGGAATCTCATGTCATTAAATTTGGTCCATCCATAGCCTGAGCACATCATATTTCCATCGTCTGTTTTGGAATTATGGTGATTTGGGAAACTGTAAAATTAATTATGAGACAAGGTGTTATGATGAATTCTTTAAGACTGCACTTGTAGGTCAGCTGCTGTTGGAACCTGAGCTGCTGGGTTATGCACTTTTCTTTGGCTAAATATTTGAAGCCTCTGTGCAGTGTACATCTACTAAAGCCCTGGAAAGGCTAATGAGAGTTCAGCAAGTGCTTGGGTAACAATTTGGGAAAAACTGTGAGAACTCATATGCATTTATCTTCACCCCTTACATGTTAGGACATATTTCAATGAAAAGATTTCTATTGTGTCTTGGACTAGGAAAATGGAACACATGAACATCCCTTCTTCTCATAAATAACCTAAGCATAACATGTGGTTAGGTCTCCTGTCTTAAATTAAAATTCTGAGAAGTTAGGAGCATCATGCTGGGAGATGAATTGATTTAATTTAGGAGAGTATTCAATGTGCACTAGATATCTGATGTGTGATATTAAACCCAGCCATTTTTAAAGGACCCCCACAGACATAGCTTGAGTTTATATCCATAGGAATAGTTCTGTAATTTCCTTCATCCTTTCCTGACTTTGCCCTATTACATACCATTGCTCACACTTGGAGCAGTCTCCCTTCCCTCTGTGTAAAGCTCCATTTCAGGTCTAACGACCATTTGGCAGTCTGTCCTGTACAGTATTGTTCTGAATTGGTTTGCTTTGTGGTTTTTAAGACTGTCAGTTCATGTAGTCTGGAGATCTCTTGTCTTTCTAGTTCATACTGTATTTTGTAAAAAGCCATGTTATGTCTTGAGAGCTATACATATTATAAATGCTAATTAAGCTAAAAAAGAAGACACCCAGGCATCCTGTGAAATTTTCTGTGGTTCCTTCTTTCCATTCTTGATGTGCAGGGAAGGGAGATACGATGTGAGTTGCTGCCTGCTTAGCCTTCACTTGGTAACAGTTGCCATGAAGGCAAGGTGTACTTGCCCCAGTGCCAAGCCACTGCATTTCCTCTGAACATTCTTGCTCAGCCCGTGACCTTCCTAGGAGTATGTTTGCCAAGATTACATCATGCAGGGTAATTTCACCATTGTATCCGCTACTATTTGTGGATCTCTGAACAATTTCCATCAGAATGCTTCCTCTTTCTTTCAGAGCCATGTACATGAGCTCTGAATTTTTTCTCATTTTTATTTGTACCTTGGTCTTTTGATAGAAATACTGTTTAAATAAATTAAAAAGCGAATTTTATTAATTAGCATGACAGTCTGTTTTATCTTCTAGAACAAAATAAATTCTGTGAGAGATGCATATAATCTCTCCATCAGCTTAAGGCTTTGCTTTTAGAAGGATGGAGTAACACCTTTGATTCAGAAAACAGCAATTTGCAGAAGACTTCTTGGGTAAATATGTTAAAATTGCAAATCAGTTCACAACCTATTTTCCAAAGCCCCAAAAATATTTAATCAATAGACATTCTGTAAAGAATCCTTACTTGAGGGTTGTGGATAGTTATGACAAAACACATTTGGGCCAATTTCTGTGGTGTGTACTTCCAGGATTAGACTTTCACGAAGTTTCCTCTCACTGGCATGTAGTACTGATGCTCAAACATGGAAGGAGACTTCAGGAGGGTCATGGTCAAAAGGACTGTCAGGGGGATAGACACAGCTGCAGCAGAGATGGAAAAGTTGTGGATACATTACTTCTGCATCTGTCTATTCTTTACACCACACTGGACACTGAGGAGTTGAGAGCAAAGACAACTCTCCACCACCAGACTAATTTTGTTGACAAAGCATGAAAAAAATCATAGACTTTTTGTAATATAGGTGTGTTGCACCACTCCAGAAAACACTGAGTCTGCAGACAGTAATACTTGAAACTGGAAAACTGGCTGCTTCTATCTTCTCAGGCTTTGTAGGAATCCACCCATGTGACCAGTTGGCCACATTTCAGTTCAGAGCAGGCACTTAAACCCTTAAAATAATGAAGATGTATTTAATAAGGATGCCTAGCTAGTTAACCAGCATTCATGGATGTAGAAAGAAAACTGGCACAGGGCTAAAGAGATTATTAACTTGTTCCCCTTTTTTGCTTTGTTTGGTTTATTTTGAGGCAACTGATATCCATATACAGATAAAATAAATGTGGTATGATCTGAAGAAAGGTGGTGAATTTCTATAACTGAAAGATCCATCAGCTTTATGCAATGTATGTGCTAATGCCCTTCATTCCTTCAGGATAGTTCGTTAAAGCTATGTAAAAACAAGGAAAGCATACAAGAAAAGTGAAAACCTGCCATGGTTTGCTTTAGTATTGAAGCAACCTGTGCTGAAGTTTGGCAAGTTATGTTAGAGTGAAAAACGTTCTCTTTGCAGCTGCTATGGGGCTTACAGGAGTTACAGTCTTCAAACACCCCGAACTATACCAATCTATTGGTTGTTTCATTTCAGGTTTGCAGTGTAAAAGGATATTTTGTCTAATGCTTTTTATAGTTTGGTCATGCTTCTTTGATTCAGAGAATTTTTGAATAGGATTAAAGAAAAACAGCCTCTGGATGACTGGTGGGAACTCTAAATAGCATAACCACTCTTCTCTGTCCAGTAAATCCATTAAATGATAAACTATTGATTTTTATAACACAATTAAGATGCTAATGATTTCTTAAGAAATTGTTGTACATTTTCTGTATTATGCACTCAGCACACTATCTATTGTAAATCAGAGGAGAGTGTTAGTCTGGAATGAAACCATCTCCACACCAGTCCAGTGCTGCAGAGAGTTTTGCCTCTGAAATGTACCGATGGTTTTTATCGCATTGATTGTGGTGTGTATATACAAAAAATTTAAGCACTATAATTTACTCTTATTGGGACATTCTTAAGGCAGATAATTTATAGTACCTAAAAAGTTCTAGTAACTTGCCCAGACAAGAATGAAAATTGGAATTTCACTAGCAGCCTCATGATCCAGTGTTAAAATGGATGGCTGTCTGGACTCACAGAGGAATTTCTTCATCTCTCCATCACATAGTTTGTACAATGAATGAGAATGCCATTGAGTATATCCTTTGAAGCAGCATAAAATATTAGAAAGAAAGATATTGGTTGCAATTGGTCAAAATAGACTCTTCTATTCTGACATTTCCTGTGTTCTTTTGTGCTGAGATGGGATAAACAGAGCCTTTATTTCTTCTGATAACTGTGGGGCTTATTTTCCTTAGTCTCCACTTTTGATTTTTTTTTTACTGACAAGATAGAAAAAGAAGTCAATACATAGTTTGATGTTGCTCAGCCAACTTGTCAGATTTTTGTTTAGTGTTTTGATACTGGTTTTTAATTCAGTTATTGTTCACATTGTTAGGGTTTAAGGTTTCTCACAGTATGCATTGCATATAAATGCCTCTGCTGTGTTATCTTTTAAATTAATCTTTACAAATTAGTGTTGTTTTTTCAGAAATACAAGCACTTTCAAATAAAATTCTTTGTATATTTGGAATACAAATAAACCTACAAACACAAATACAAATTCTGATAAATAAAGAGCATCTGCAGTTTTCAATGAATTCCTTTGGACTGAGTCACTGGATTTCCTTCAGCATTCTTCATTTTGGCTCTTAAAAAATTTTCTCTGAAGAAAGGTCTTCACAAAGACAGATACCATGCAGATCTGTGCCCTGAATTCTTCCTGTCTAACAACTTCAACTTCCTCTGTCTGTCATGACTCCCTTAAAACAACCCCACTTGTTTTTCCTTTTTCTTCTATAATATTTTCACATTTCTACACCCAGGGTAATTTTTCTTGTATCTCGACCAGTTTCTGCTTTCCTAAAACTCTTCCTGCAGTGCAGAGTTCCCAGATGTCCAGACTCCTTTCTGTGCTTTTGCTGCTCAGCAGCCACAAAAGAAAGTCTGTGCTGTGGTGTGTCAAACAGTAGCTGTGCTGAGTGGACAGCCAGGGAGTGCATGTCATCCTGGCTGCTGCCAAAGGAAATGAGTAGTGACTTATTTTCTTCCCACCTTTCACTAATGGCAGCATCAATAACATCTGTTCTGCACCCTGCAGTTGATTCTCATACACCTTTCAGGAGCTTAATGTCTTAGGATATTCCATATGAAGTAAGACTAAAAAATGTCACCAATTTTGAGAGGAAGATTTAGAGTACTTGACCTAATGTCTTACATTTCTATGTAATACAGTGTATTCTGAAAGTTGACTGTCTTTGGTCTTTTGTTCATATCTTTGATCTGAAATGTAAATAAATATTTACTGTGTTATGACTGAGTAGCTGGTTGTCAAAACCTCCAATGCTGGTAGAAGTAAAAACTGTGTTCCTCTTACAGATACAGCCAGATTTTATTTTCTGTTGTAAGCAGAGTGAAAATGAGGGGAGCTGTGTCTTAGATAATTTCTTAGTAGGTTTGTTTTAAAGAAGTTAAAACAAATGTTTCTATATATTTCTGAGAGGGAGCTGACAAATTCTCCTGTCATGAGGGGAGAATGAATAAATTTAAACCTACCAAAATGAATGTGATATTCCTTTTATACATTTATATGCTTGCTTGCAAAGACTTTGTAGTAGGCAATGTGGCATAAATACATTGCTCCCTTCCAAAGCATGAATTCTGTATGACATTAACTGATTCCTCTTAAAGGATAAAACTTGAATTACTCTGAATTTCATTTTAAATTAGTGAACCAGGTTCTGAGGGTTACCTGTGGAGCAGCAGCCACCCTCACAGAGGATAGTTTGTGGAGTGCTACATTTACTTCTTAGCAGGATGTATTGCTGAGGCAAAAGCACACCATGCTTTTGTGTGCAATGGTGATCTGAGCTTTCACAGAACTCTGCTAATATAGTTTGAATGCTTTCATCATTAGGTCTTATGAATAAAGCCAGATGCAAAGTAACAGTAGACTAATAGCTTTAGGGAATTGCTAGAATAGAAAAAGTTTTTCAATCCCTTCAATTTCTGTTTTGTTACCCCCAGCTTCTGTAGAAGTTTGGGATCAAATCAAGCTGTCATAATTTAGGAGTCCTGCACACCAGTGCCATCATGATGATGTGAGACTGTGTTCATTGGCTCAGTTTTTCATGAATGTCATGAGTCTGGGAGAAAAAACCACATTTTTGCCTCATCCCTTCCCTGACCGAACTTTTTGTTCTTTTTGGAGTTTACTGCTAGAGAAAATTGCTAGAACTGCAACTTTCTACCACAGGCTACTGTAGACCATACTGCACCTTGATACAACGTGAATCTAAAGACAGGGAAGACAGGAAGGTTCTGTGCCCCTGGGTAGCTGCTGAGATAAATAGGGGTACTCAGGCCCAAGCGATGATGGAATTTGGTTCAGGCCGGCAGGGGCAAACATTGGCACTGGCATCACATTAGCCACTGACAGAGGTTTGGGTTATGAGTAATGAAGGTGAACTGTGCTGGATAAAATATACAGCACCTGGCACTTTTACAAACAATCTTTCAGCAACTTGTTCTTTGGCCACTGCTCAGCACTGATTTGATGGAATACATTGAGGATAAATCTATAGAGACCTCGTTGATAAGATAACTCATTTTCTATATAGGACAATGCAATTGGACTCCTCTAGCTGGACTGTAGTTGTGTATGTGATCTGGCATCTCCTAGGGAAATTAGGGATAATGCTTATCAGAAAGAAAGTTGCAAAGCAGGTAAAGAATCATGTGAGAGTTTGAGAACTACAGGAGACACTGTAAAATTTTAATTGAAGGACTAGGTTACAGTACAGTTTTTAAGGACTGGTCTTCTGACTAATTTTTTTGGTGTTTTTGTTCATATCATTTTCCCAAAAAGGAGATGTGTATGTGTGAAATATACAGATGAAAGAACTCTGAGTAGGAGCAGCCTGTCAGCTAGGAAGAAGTGGATGAACTTAAGGCCTGGAGTAGTGAAAATCAGATGAAATGTACTGCTGTGTGGTGCAAGGTCATGCATTTGGAGACTAATAAGTTACAAGCTTGTGTATGGGAAATGACTGAGGAAGCAAAAGAAGTGCTAAAGCTAAAGAGCAGTGTTGGCAAAAGGACAAATGAGTATAAAGCAATCATAAATACAATTAAATTTGGAAACGAGAAGGACATTTTTAGCTGTTGATGAAGTAAAATTCTGGAACAGTTTTCCCATGAGAGATGTACGGGCAAGAAAAATTAAATTAAAAGAGGGGAGATTTAGATAAGATGTTAGGAAGAACTTCTTTACTCAGAAGGTGGTGAGACACTGGAACAGGTTGCCCAGAGAAATTGTGGATACTTCATCCCTGGAAGTGGTCAAGACCAGGTTGGATGGCGACCTGAGCAACCTGATCTGGTGGAAAGTGTCCCTGCCCCCATGGCGGGGGAGTTGGAACAAGATGATTTTTAAGGCCCCTTCCAACCCAAACCATTCTATGATTCTGTGATACCAAGTTCTGCTTATCCCTCAAACCTTACATGTATCTTCTTCTGCTAATTCTTTATATAAGTAAAACAACTAAACAGCTTTTTTTCACAAAGGCACCCTGAGACATGCAGTGACAATTTTGTGGGACATCTGTTTGGTCTGAGGAGTTGGATATTTGAGAGTAATTGATTAATGGATTCACAGTGTTTCTTGTAGTCATGCCACCACTGCCAAATGAGAGTGAGGGAACAAAAAATGCTTTGCATCTGTCAAGGCTGGTAGTGCCAATGTGCGGAGATCACAGTAAGGAGAACAGGACTAGCCAGTACAAAATGCTTCATTGCTCTTGTATCCTTTTAAAAGATTCTTTTCATGTTTCAGTCCCATGCAAAGAGCCGGACCCTCATTTGTGACTACATATGAAGGTGACTTAAAGGCCGTCTTTTATGCCACAAGTACCCTGAAGCCATCCAGCTTCTGCTGCAATTCCTAGTGAAAGCTCTCCTCCCCTCATTCCTCTGCCAGTGTCTGTAGAGGCTGTGCTGACAGCTTGGGGCTGCAGCACATTCTGGGTGCTTTGGAAATGTCCTGTTTCTTGCCAGCGAGTGGCTAATGGGCTTTAGGGCTACTTGAAGCCATTAAAACAGTGAATGGCAGCTGGTGAGCAAAGCGGGATCAGGCTCAGTGGGGGACAGGGATTTTTTTGTATAGCCTTGGGTGACTGAGAGGAGAATGAGGCCTCTGTCTCCTGTGGCTTCTGTGCAAGGTCCTGCAAATCCTGTCAGCATTTTCCCCTAAGGATGCGTAGGAATGCTTTGGGGGAATACTCTGAGGTTCAGGCAACAAAGTCAATTGTCTTTCAGGCCGTAATTTTGTTACATGGGGACATTGGCACTGAGCTGAAATGCGAAAGAGATCCTTGTAAAGAGCTACAGAAATGAGGCATTTTGCACTGGCTTTTCCTGCTTTTCCTGCTGGGATCCCTGTACTCTGGCACTCCAGCCATGGCAGATGCATGGCATTTTTTTCCCTTATTTTCACTCCGTGGCTGTGATATCCACTGCATCAGACACTGAGTACCTATTATGCACACCATCTCAAATCCACTCAGTTCTTTCTCTCGGTAAGTGTGTTGTACAGATTCTGGCTTTTTTGGGATTTTTTTTTTTTGTTTCTTGGTATATAAATTTATATTCAGGATATCTAATTTTCCATTGTTTAAATTACTGACAAGCTAATCCACAACTTTACATGCTATTTTTATTCACTTCTGTGGTACGTGTTATATGTTCCATGGCGTCCCCTGCAATCTGCTCATTGTGACTTTATCAGAGATCTGTGACCTTCTGGATGTGTTGGGGAGGATCTGTCTATGATCTGCGTCACTAGCTCCTGATTTGCTCACTGTATTTCCCAAATCCTACTCTCAGCAACACTTAGAAGCTACATCATTTTTTCAATATATGCCCCTACAATTCTCCTAGAGCTCGTGCCATAATTATATTCATTCTATATAGCTGTTTGTCTGCTAGAGTCCAAAACAACTAATTCAATTCCTATTTAGACATGATAATGATTTTAAACAAACAAACAAACAAGCTTAGTTATCTTCTTTCCTAAGTATTATTTCCATTTTTGAATCTCAGCTTGCAAAGGTAACAGGTAAATGCAGTGAAAATTTGGTACTTAAAAAAAAGCCCACATAGTCCACCTTTAGGGGATTTTTGCCATCAGTTGTTTTGAAGACATATGCTGATGATTTGCAGATGTCTCAGTTTTCATGGCTGCTACATCTGACTGGATATCAGTACATGAATTATACATTTTATGTAGTGGTGATGTATTAATTTCACACTAGAATCTGTAAAGTTATTATATTTATGGATAAAGCATAATTTCTCACACTTCCAGAAATGAACATTAATTCTTTTCACCCTGAAAGAATCTGAAAGGACTTGTTGCATTTCATAAGACAAAATATAAACCTGGTTCCTATTTTGAAGACCTAGTCCATTAACATACCAGTACAGTTTTACCATTTTTTTTCATGATTCTATATTAATATAGAACTCTGCAATGTGAATTTTTCCTCTACAGAAATATGGGATGTATTTACTTAAGGAAATTCTGTCCCAGAGCTCTCCACTGCTTCACACCATCCCTTTAGATTGGTGTCATGGGGTGACTTT